>VXBW01006080.1:1241420-1294793 GCA_013400375.1 Thinocorus orbignyianus | reverse complement strand
GAGAGGGGGAAGGGGCGGGCTGGTGAGGAAGCAGAAAAGGAAGAAGGCTATTGTTTGTAAGAGCTACCAGTAAACAGCTGGGTTTGTGATGTAATATTGTTTGTAATATTCCGTGCTAGCTCCCAATTTATTTTTAAGTTATTTCTTGGTTTTCCAGCATGTTTTTATATTGTCAGTTTTCATCTTTGTTTTCAGTTTCAAGAGATTTTGATACCAAGTTTCAGAAGAGTCCTGATTCTGGAAAAGGGCTGTCCTGCAGCTGTCCCTGATGGAAGAGCTTCCATTTGCCTATGGATGTAACATGTCATCTCTGCCACTTTTCTGAAGTGCCTTGTAACTCTATCCAGTTCTTTACTTGCTATCAGCAGAGTAGGTGGCAGGTTGTGTACAGTGCCGTAGAACGACTTGGGATTCTACTCATCCTTATCATTGCCTGGAAGAATTGATTATTTTTTTTCCCAGAAATAGACTGACCATAACCCTAAAATAATTTCTAATTTTTGTTGACATGGCTCTGTTTTTTGTAAGAAATAACCGGCTTTGGACTTCTCAGTAAGGAAGATTTTTCACTTGATAAATTAAAAGTCAGTTTATTGTCAACTTTATCCTATGAATGTTCAAAACAGTAGATGAAATGAAGTTATCTAAAAAAATGTTCCTAGGAAAGCAGCTCCTCATTTTGACTTTCTCATCTGTAAGATCCCTCTTTGAGAATACCTGAGCATTTTCCTAACTCTTGTCTCTGTCTCTCATGCTTGATTCATCTATGAAATGGATTTGGAGTTAGAATCTTGAAAAAAAGGGTTAACCATCCAGAAGGGGCATAACTGTGTAGCCCTGCAACATGGTGTTGCTAGTGTTAGTTGGTATAAAGCTATGAGCTTTGTACTGAGTTTTGCAAGGCTTCAAGATAAAGGCTTGTCAGGTCTGCTCTGGCCAAAATTTCTTGACCTTCCTATAGCTTTGTTTGATTTGGTTCAACCGTGACAGCAATTTGTCTAATTGACCATCTGTCTATATGTAACTTTAAAGTTTTGTTTATCTTGGTGTGATACCACTATAGTTTTATGTAGGTAGCACTAACAAGAAGTTTTTCTCGGTAGAATGAAATACTTATGAACCTGAACGAATGACACAGCATAGAGAAATACAGGGCTGGTACAACAGGAGAGACTTTGAGAAGTAGAGACACAGTGGAATGTGACGAAACTGGTTATAGGGGTATCACAGATGGCAAATAGTATCTAACATATGTAAACGGCACTATACGTAGTATACGTGGATGTAGCCTGGAGCAGCAGACCAATGAAGAAAGAGAAAGCTAGAAAAGTGTGTTAGAGAACATACATAAATTACACTAAATTAAAGGAAAAAAAGAAAAAAGAGTTAAAAAGGATGAAAGAGGCAGAAGGAAAGAGGAAACCTTCTACATGAACATCTTATTCCTCCTGTGGAAAGATTCCAGATGCTGATTATTCCCTGCAACAGCCCACTACTGCCAGCGCCGGTGTGAATCTACTCACCTTGGCATGCAGAGAAGCAGAAGAGAGGTGCACATCGCAGGAAAAGGAGTAGGAACTAAGAAGTTGCATTATTACTGTTATTTATGTATAAATATCTATAAATAAAAAAGGTGTACCACTCCTTGAACAATAGAGAAAATCTTATGTGTAAGAGGAGGTGCACAGGCAAATCCACCTCACATGATCAGGAGTGCAGATGGTGTTCCTTTGACAGTCAGGCACAGAGGGCAGGGCTACAGCATGGTAGTGTCATGATAAGTGTTGCTCAGACCTTTTTCTGGATGGAGCTTTTCGAGTCTGAGCACTAGAGTAGAAAGTGTTACATATTACACAGACAGCTTCCAACAGAGACGGATTATAACTGGTGATGGACTGTTAATTATCATCACAACACAAATGTCTCTAAGAAACTTATACTAACTGTGAGAGAGGCAGTTCGTGTCCTCGATGGTTAAGTAGGTTTGGTATATCATGGAGCTATTCAGAGAGAGGAAGTTGGGTACAATGGCTAAAAAGAGCTATATATTTTTGTATTTGTTTTTCTTCTGAGTAAGTTTTTGCCTTTTATTGGAGAAAGAAAATGGGTATCTCAACTGGGAATAGAAAACAGAACAACTCAGCATATTTAAGAAGAGTGGAATCTGGTTTAGAGTGAAATCCTGCTCACTCCATCACAGCTGACTTCAGTATCCAAGAACGGGCATCATCCCATACAAACCTCTGCCCTCTGGAAGGTAGGTCTCCATGCTGAGCTGGTAATACAGAGTCCTTCCTTAATTGGGGAGTGGGAGGTTTACCCTTCCCATGTTGAGAAACACCGTGTACAGGAGAGGAGGGTCAAACAGTCCTCTGAAGCTGTATATCTTTCTTGATGCAGCCTGCAGAAAGCCAAGGACCTGATTTCAGCTGTGAGTCTCAGCCACAGTTTGAGATGAGTCCGTGACTTTATGTATAGGTTGTGTTGTGATGGGTATTCAGTTAATATGCTGCCTGAAGTAACTCTCACTGAAAAACTCTGTTAACATTCAAAGATTTGAACACTTAATTTTCATAGTGGAGTATAGAACATTATTAATTATAAAGAAATGAAGGTGCTAAGAAGGAAGTAATGGAACCTTTGCTCTGGGTCCCCTCAATGCTCTCATCAGTTGACATCAGAATCTCTGTGTTTATTTAGGGTTGAGTTTTATTTTTTATATGTAATTATGTTCAAAGTAAGTCACAGAAATCTGAGCAGAGCAGTTGCTTGTGCTAACATCACATAATAACTTCTGAGTGGCTATCTTGATCTTCTGTGATGGCATGAAAGGAAAGCCAAACAAACACCCAGCAGACATGTTGACTTTGCTTGTGTGAAGAAGAGATAGCAAATCTTAGGACAACATGTTGTTTATTATCATCAATAATGAAGGCTGCCATATTATACATTAAACAGTCTTGGTGCTGATACTTAAAACTAAAGACTCTGAGTTCTGCACACGTGACTACAGTGACAACTGATTGCTAATGACATGTTTATGGATGGTGTGTATGAAGAAAACAAACAGCTGCCATATTTATGATTTTACAGTAGGTAAATAAAAGATGAAGAGAGACCAGTTTGTAGCTTCTTACTGTGTATGATACCTCAACAGCTGAGTTCTTTTTAAGCTGTAATTTGTGATGATGTAGTAAGTGCATTATTTTAGAGATTTCAGATTATCACAGAAACACAGAATGGTTTGGTTTGGATTGGAAAGGACATTAAAGATCATCTAGTTCCAACCCCACTGCCATGGGCAGGGACACCTCCTACTAGACCAGGCTGCTCAAAGCTTAGCAATTCTTTGTCACTTTTGCCCTCCCTCTTTTCCTTGTATTCTCTATTATTTCTGCTCACTAATGAGGACAATGTGAAAGATGAAAAAGGATCAAAAATAAAGCACCCGGATGATCTCATTTCACAGTCTGGTAGTGCTACTTATTTAGAGGCCAAATTTTGTGTGCACCTCTAGTACTGAGATAAAAATTAGTTAAGACGTCATCATATCCCATTCTTGCCTGCTCACACATTTTCTATGTTACTTCTGAGTGACCTGGTCCAGCTTCCACCTCCTGTAGGCTTCCTTTTTATGACTGAATTTTCTCATGAGCTCCTTGTTAATCTATGATGGTCTCCTGCAGCCTTTGCCTAACTGCCTGCATCACCAGACTGACATTTCTTGAGCTTGGAGGAGGTGATCCTTGAAAATCAACAATGATTCTGGACCATCTCCCATGAGATTCTTTCAAGCAGGTCCCTGAACAGGCCAAAATCTTCTCGCTAGAGCTGTGATCCTTTTCTTGCTTTGTTCCCTTCTTTTGGGATCCTTAACCCCACCATCATATGCTCCCCGACCCTAACCTTTCCTGTGAAAGAGGAACAAACCTATTATAAGTAAAATGTCTTGTGTTACAAGGGTACTGACAGGTATTTCTTCATCACAGAAATAATCTTTCACTGATGACCATCTCTTTGCTTGCATGTTGCACAAATCAGCATTTTGAGGCTGTGCCTGTGAAAGGCAAAAAATTACGCTAAAAGTTGTCTGATGAGGATATTGTTTAGCCGAAGACAAGATAATGACTAATGTTTCAAACAGATACGAAATATTATTTTTCTTTCTTCTTTGGGGTAGTTCACCTCAGAAAGTGTTATGTAGCCAGGCAAAGGCTCTTAGAAGTCATGCAGCAACCACTGAATCAGAATGGAAATGTAAACAGCCTGATTGGTAAATTTTTTCAACATGGAGTAATATTGCATCTGATACTTACTTAAAAAAATGCGCAAGGCTGTCATTCTTTTTTCTTTGTTTTCTCCTCAGTGTATAAATAAAATCTGGAAGTGTGGGTTAGGATATTGCTGGAGCCTAGGGGAGAAAAGAGTTTAAAAGCAGTCCTTGAAGCTGTTAACATCAATGATCTGGCTGAAATGTTTGGCCGAGGGTGTCAAAAAGCCCCTAATTGCTGGGAGCTAAAAGAGTCTTCCAAAACAATTATCATTTTTAACTTGTCATGTCCCTTTTGTTTTGGCCACTGTAGGGGACAAGATAGCAATCTAGAAGGACCTTTGGTATGACACAATTGGACTATTCTTGCACACACACACAAAGTGCCAGCATTAATGTTTGGTGTCACAAGAAGCACTACTATAACACACCATGGTGTCATCCAAACACTGGCAGGACCCAAGGTGTTGTTCAGTGTGTAATTCTCATTAACCCTCTACCAGTGCAGTTCTGAGTAGAGTTATTGTGAAAAAACCAGATTCACTGTAAACTTTTCACTAAGAACTACAACAACATCCCACGCAGTTCTCTCCCCTCCTCCCGCTAGAGTAATTGGAAGGAAAACATTGCAAATGATACGTGAGAAGTGCTCCTGGCATGGTCACCAGCTGTGGCTAAAGTGATGAGATATTGTGAAATCCAAATGAATGGTTCATTATAAGGAAAAACTTTGTTCAACTATTATGCAGTGCTGAGGAATCCACACCTCCTTTGCAGGGGAAGAAAATGTTCTATTTCAATTCCTTGAAGATATGTTACCCACTTCTTGTGGGCAGTCACTTCAGTGTTATAGCTTACTTCTTAATTCCAGCTATGTGAAAAATGTTGACCATAACAAATATGCCAAATGCTGTGTTACGTGGACAAATGTTTTCTGCAAAGAACAGAATTCTGTACAACAGTAAAGGATCTCTGGGTCCCCCTCTTCATTGTTTATCCAAGATTTGTTTATATCTGAATACCACTTTACTTTATATATATATATGTAAAAAAGTGACAGGTCTCTTTAGTGTGAACATGCCTCTGAGGAATGTGCAGATCCTATCAAATACCTGTTGCCATACCTAAGATAACTTTTCCAACAGAGTTTCCTTGGGGTAGAGATTGGGAGTTGGACCATTCCTTTTCCCAGGCATGAACTGTGCAGAGTAATAGTTGAGTCTTTAGCTTAGATGCATCTGATAGATGATCTGAAGATAGTTACATCTTCTATAATCCAAAAGGTTACAGAAGTGTAACTTTTTTCCCATGAGGAAAGCAAAATATACAGAGCTAGTACACAACATTAAACTACAGTATTAATGGATCTTCGCTACAGTTCCAAATAGCTTAATTACGGATTGGCTTTGTCTCACTTCACATGAACTGTCTAAAGGCTGAACCAGAAAACCAAATCCCCTCTCAAGTAAGAAGAGCAAATTTTTAGCTGAGCTTACCTCTAGAGCTGCCTTTCTCTATCCGTTGATCATGGGAGGATCTGGAAATGAGATGCATCTAATCTGACTCAAGTTTTTTAAAAGTTAAACATCAGTGTAGGACAAAGTTAATGCAATGAGTTATACCTTATTTCCTCTGACAATCACTAATTTTTCTAGGGTGCAGCTAGGTTGAATGGGAAGTGGGGAAACACAGACATCAAAAAAAGACTTACTCTTGGATAAACTGAGCCATGCTTTCCGATTAACTGTAGAGGGGTTAAAATTTAACTTCTGATGTGCATTTTATGCCATGATCTACATTTGGTCTTTTTATCCCTGCACATGATACAAAAGATGCTGATTAAACAGCCACTTCATAACAAATATTCAGCCTGGACGTTAGTGATAATAGCTGTTATTTGAACTTTTTCAAACTTTGTGAATAGTCTATGACGTAGTCACTCAGCTGGTTTGGAAAGGTAGCTGGCAAAAGTAGTGCTGCTTTCCCACTAAATATGCATCTTCTTAACTCTGAGACATCTTGTGTAATATATTTACTACAGACAGTAACTTTCAGACATAAGCTTCACATAGACATTTCATAGGCAACTAGTAGTGGAGTTGTCTCAGTTTAAGAGAGATCTTGCCATACCTAGGATGTTGGAGAAGATTTTATATGCCTCCAAACTTTAGAATTCAAGTCCATCTACACAGAGCAGACTGTGGAGCCTTGCTAAGAAGCTTTTGGATTTTTTTCTGTTTGTCTGTAAATCAGAGCCAGCTTTCACTCAATACATGTATAAGGATAGCAGTGAAAAGATGGATCTTGCCATTCTGCAGCCAGATCAACTCCATTAGCTACATATGTCATGTCTATTATAATAAAATAAAATGAAATAAGGCTGATTTTCAGAGGCATTCAGAAATTCACTGTTACTGAACGTAGCTATATCCCTTAACTTTGTGAACATATCTGTTTAAAATCATGATAGACATTATTAACTTCCTAATTAGTCGATTTTACCCTAAGCAAAACCAAAAGATACAGCAATATATGTATTTAGGTGCAGCTGGCTTAAACAAAATTTTTCTAATCTTGATTCTTTGCTTCTAATGTTTATATCCCCAGGACAGGACAGGTCAGGATGTGGTACTTGCAAAAGTCAATGAATATAAAAGCCTTTTATTTTAAGGGGCTCCAAAGGGCCATAACACTCCTAACAAGCCTCTCAGGGCTAACATTTAACACGTGTGCCCTACAGAAGCCTATAATTTACCCCGTGCCATCAATTTCATATAGACGAATGTATGGCTGTCAACCAGGTGCAGCTCTGCTTGCTCCGTAAGAGTTCAAGGATTTCAGTGTTACTCATGATGGTTTAAGTATGCTAAATAGCTAGTTGTTCTCCCGCTTTGTTAAGGTTACACGCTGAGACCAAAGCTGGTAATGCCTGAAAATTGTTTCTCACAATTTTCACTCCCTCTTTGATTGGACAAAAAAACCCCAATGCTGACAGACAGAGTTAGCAGTCTTGCAGCCTGAAAAGAACATGTGGCTTTTTTTTTTTTTTATTATTATTATTTGGTGCAGGTCAACATATTACTGAAATCTCATAATTTAAATTTCTAACTTTAAAATTTGTTAGGGATAAAAAAATCTGGGATCTGTGGCTTTTTAAAAACTTTATTACATTGCAGAATATTTTCACGATAAGCAGAAAGTAGATGTCTACAGCAGCTCCGGAATTCCCATAAGGAATGAGCGGTAGCAGAAGCTTGTTTAGTTTGTGAGAAGAAAATGTGCCTGAAAGTGTCCATGCTCTTGATTTTGGCATTCTTAAAGAAGCTATGCACAAGTTTGGGGGGTGTTTGTGTCTTAAAAATGTTTTGTGTAATAATATTATTAATTTTCTTCCCTTTCTAGTGATGAATCGGGAATATGTAGTAATTGGCTGAGGTTGTGAGATGGTGGAAAACCACAACTGGCACCTTTTCCTTGCATGAACAGTAAAAAAATATGGAGATTTCTTTTTATGTACAGAAAAACAGCTAGCTGAGAAATAGACATTTTTGTAGACAAGACAGTGGTAGAGAAAAGAAAAGCTGGTCTTCACCTCTGTAATGTTTTCAAGGGCACTGTGAAATCATGTTAGCTTTGTATAGATTTTAAATTGATTCTTATCACCCTCTTGGTGTTGCACAGTCCTCTTATATGGTTTATTTTTGGGAAACATTCCATGTTAGTTTACAGAAATCAAATCCTGATTACTGTTGTATTCGCTAGCCATGTGTATATAAAATTGCTTCTGAGCCTAAGTGGTTTGGTTTGGGCATTTCATTGTTTGATTTGCTTATTGTATATGATGAATTACTGTTTATTGGTTTAAGCTCACCCAGGGTATGCTTTATAAAAATGCTGTTTTAATTGCTAAAATACACAGAGATTTACTTTGTTTGAGAAGCTAAGGTGGCTTATGCAGTGAGTTGGTAGGTACTGATGCTGACCTTCCTTTGGCAGTCCATGATTCAGTAGATTCCTAAGGCCGCTTCTGAAGCCATTTAGGGAATTACCAGGGTTTTTCTTGCTGAACTCTACTTGGACCAAGTAGAACTATAGGTTGGATATGACTAAATAATTTGAATATTTTTTATGACTAAATAGTGCACTTTTGAATTGGTTGAAACAAATTGTAAGTTCCTGTAGAGCCCAACAGATAATTTTGTCAAAGAGGAAATGGTAAAAGAAAAAAATTCAATGTAATTTTCCAGACAAACCTTTTTGATTTTTTGTTTTGAAACAGAGTTTTACTTTTTAAAGCTCTAAAATTAAAAAGGGACATCCAAAATGTGATGAAAATATTAATTCCATTGCACATCATGTAGGATTACACCTAAAACCGAGCTTTTATTTAACAAGAAGCATTAATTTTGCATTGATCAAAATTATTTTTTCCATCAATAGCCAGATTTTAAAAATATTTCTCGTAAAATCAACCCTCTTCTTAGAGATCAGTCTTTGGCTTACATTTCCGAGGGAGCTCTGAAGGTGCCCTTTAAGATACGGACGGTTGCCCCAGCCTTAGAAGGGCCCATTGCTAACATGATTGCTGCATTTCATACCCCTAATATGGGACATACTCTACTTTTAATAGTGGGATTTCACCTGATGTACAATGTAGTAGCATGTATGATATCATACCACTGTGATCAAAACCGCTTTTTTAAAAAAGAGGGATTTGATAGAATAGAAATTAGTGGGAAAATTAAGCCTCATTTAGCTTACAACAACTGTATATTTTCACTGCATTGGTGTGTAGTTAGTATGAGATATGATTCTGTACATAGTACAAAAAGTCTTAACCCTAGATGTATCGTTTCATAAATAAAGCCTTGTACAGAGGGAGAAATGGATTTTAGGGAAACTAACGTGAAGCTCATATACATAATTTATTTTCCTGACTTGGTGTGGAATTTGAATGTTGGATCATTGGGTGTTTTCCAGAAATAACTTGTGGGAACTGAAAGAAGACTGAGGAGACACTAGCAGCTTTATAGTGTTTGAGAGAATTGTAAGCTTGTCAGGTCCTGTCATACCAAATGTGGATCACCTCCTCTCCTGAAACAGCTGTTTTTTTCAGAAAATAAAATACTCTTTCTCCCAGGAAAAGCAGATTTTGGTGTTTTTAATTCAGAGCTGTTCATGCTGTGTTTAGGAAAAACAGATGTACAGCTGCTTACCTTGGAAAATGGAGTAGAGAAGGTCCCTACCTATATTTCTTGCTAAATTGAGATTTCTTAGAATGCTTTTTCTTGGCAGATCAGTGAGTGACAGCTGAGAATTAAAATGCTACAACAGTGGTATTCTTGCACCGTCCTTGTGGCTTCTATTTCACTTCTTAAGTCATTCATCCCCCCTAAAAATCAGAGAAGGGAAAAAGCACTAATAGGCGGGAAAACAAAAATCATAGACCAATTCATATTAGGGTCGGAAGTTAAAGGAAAGTGGTGTGGTATAACCTTTAATATTACTTGGAAAACTTATTCAACACTTCCATCCTTCTTTGGCCCTGTCCTTTAGAAAAGCTGCAATAAAGTTGAAAGGACAGTTCTTTCTTACGACAGCTCAATGGCACCTGTGTTAGCTTTATAGATGGAGACGATGAAATACTGGTGACTGCATGAGTTGAATTTGGATTCTTTATTATAACTATTTTTTTTTAAATTGAGTTTGTTTAGCTGAAAAGGTAAGGAAGTATTCGTTCCAGAATATCAGATGAAATTTCATAATATACTGGGATGTTCTGTAAGACACTTGCCACCTGTACAGCTACCTCTGCTCTTTGCAAGAAGTGCTAGAAGTCTCCTTCCAGGAAGGACATACCAGAGGAATGGTAATAGACAGCAGGAACACAGTAATTTCTAGCACCTCATAGTCCTTTCTACAGCTTTAAAAAGCGGTATTCTTTAGAAAAGAGCTCCTCTGAAGGCTCTCTGGGATTTAAAGACAAAGCACTCAAGTTACTCTAGTTCCTCAGAATTCCCCAGGGATTTTCCTGTTTTGTATTTCCCTCATACTCAGAAAGAATTAAAAGGAATAAATCACTATGTACTATTATACATTATGTGTATTTTGACACTGACAAGATAATCAAGGAGTTAGGTTAAAACCTTTGCACTTTTGAAAAACTTACCGTTAGCATGCCTAGGGAGAGAAGATGGCTCTTAATAGCAACTTTACAAAAGACAGCTCATTTTTAACAGCAATCTTTTGAAGTCTTTGTAGCTGTCAGTCACACAAATGCTACCTTAGGGTTAACTTTTAGATTTGCCAGACTACTTTATATATGCACTGGTAACACTTTTTTTCTGCCATTCACTAGTGAGCAATGGGTCCTGTGCAATTTCTATGGCAGATGGAGGCCTCAAACCAGAAGACCACAGAGAAGCTGAATCTCAGGTTACAGTGGGGCACAGTAGACCTTGGTGGGGCACCTTGGGTTGGACAAATTTACTGGTGCAGCCACTGGACACAGTGATGTTGTGGAAGCATCATGTCCCACCAAAGGCAACACAGCAGCTACAAAGCAGAGTGTACAAGCCCATCTAGATATTTAAAAATAAGTAAATAAGAGGTTGTTTAAATCGGGCAATACAGAACATCTGAATACAGTTCCTTATACAGAAAAATCATTGTTGATATGTTCCTTAGAAAAGAAGGAGAAGACTCATCATGGGTTTTGTGACTTGCCAATATTGGTTGCCCTCCTTCAGGGTAGGGACTCTAGCTTCCAGTCCTAACAGGGCAGAGATATTTCCTAACAGCCACCGCTGAACGTCTATTCCTCTCTGTAACACCCATCTCCCAGGATTTCCTACTAAGTGGATTGGATTGATCCGAGGTTAGCATCTTAGTTTTCCCAGATCCCAATCTCAGAAGCTTATTTTTCTCCAAACACTGTATGGGGAGCCATAGCTTTTAGTTTAGGGTTGTAAATCCATTCACACAGCAGGGTGTCATCCAGACCAGTACTGTAAAACTACATTTTGCCAAGTAATTCTTCCCTTGATCTCTGGCAGGAAAGCCTAATTCACTTTTGAAATGCTAGAAAATTCTATCAGATATAATAAAGCATAAAATATTTGACAAGTGCAACTGCTTTAGAGCTGCTAAAAGCTTTGTTGTTACAGGCTGTTCAACCACTGAGGAAAGGAAAAATCTCTTCTCATGTGACAGAGTTCCCAGAGAATGAAACAATAGTCTTCCTTTGCTGGCCATCTTAACCCAAAATACTTGGTGTTGGCCATGATGGAAGCTGGAATATTGAGTCTGGCTGGCCACAAACTCATAGTGGCTAGTTCATGCTTCTCAAGTATTAAGGTCATTTGTAGGTAATATGGGTAGTATTTTATCCCTCAGAGGCAAAAGACAAAATCGTTTTGCCTCTGGAATGAAAAACTCCCTTTACAGGCCCTGGACCCGCTGTTGACTCTGTTGGGTTTTGCATTTACACAGCTACCATAACAATTTATCTGATATTTCTCAGTCAATCTTGCATTCATGTTTTGAGTGCTGGTTAAATAAAGATAACTCTATCTCATATTGTGTAAGTGCTGCAGGATTCCTCAGAACAGTCACAACTCAGATTATTTTTATAGTGTGGTTTTTATAGCGATATACTTTGCTGTTCTGCAGGGCTGAGTAAACATCCACTCATGCTAGACAATGTTTTTCTGTTTGTTTATGTCGATTAAAGAGCTTGAATATACAGACAGTGAATCCTACATTACTTCCCTTAAACCAACAGAATATGAAATCAGCTGGGCTCTGTGCCAAGAGGCTGATTTCTGATGATAAACTGAAGTAAAACAAAATCTGCTCCATATGGTGCAATTGTAAACTTTGTGACTATAAACAAAAACATGCTGTGTGACTAAATATTATGGTACAAGAGCAGCCACAAAGCTCTGTCCCTCAAGGCCTACCCAGTGCCAGCCCGCCCACTTTCAAGCACACTCGAAGTAACAGAGTTTGAGAGACCAGGTGGTGCTCGGTGCTTATATTGCTACAGATTTCTGAGCCCAGGTCATAAGGCGGGATGTAACTTGCATCTGGCAATAGATGCCCCTGGAGAAGATATGAAGGAAACCAAACTCACGTCACAAGTGAAACTCTATTTCTATTTGCTGCATGATTGGCATTGCACACCTTTGTCCTCAGCAGGCATGCAAATGTGGCAAGGCTAGCTGTAATGATTCCTCAGCTTCTTAAAATCCTATCCACTTTCTAGAAATCCTTGACAATTCTGTACATTTCCTAGGAGAGGGAGCATGAGGGCAGGTTGAGCTGTTCAGCAGACACTAAGACATGCAAAAGATCCCTGCGTGCACTAACCAAACATTTGCAGAAGGTCTAGTCCATGGCAGCATCTGATCTTGTGTTAGAAAGACAAAAGGAGGTTGCAGAGCCCCAGTCTACTAAAGGGAATGTTTTTTTGTTCAAACCTCCCAACCAAGCACTAGCTTATTTCACACAGAGCATCAGCTGCTTGAGTACGGCATCTTCCCATTTCACATCACTGCAGAAAACAGCTAACCCCGTGGAAAAGGTTAAATGCTTCACCTGACTTTTGGAAGGATTTGGTAGGAGCACATTCAGGAGACTTTAACCCAGAAATGCAAAGTAGTTCCTCAAGCTGCGATAACTTAGCTGTGTCATAAATCGGAGTGGATTAAGTCACTATTTTCTGCAGCATGTTCAATGGTCTCTTGAGTTTCAAGTTGTGGAAGAGTAAAATGGAAATACTTCGCCACTATGAATTAACAGCAAACCCCATGAACAGTTTCACTGAAGGAAGGAACGGCATGCAAAAAAGTATTACCCCCAGCTTCAAACTGTAAAAGCATTTAGAGCTGTTTAAGGACCCCATGCACTCCTCTTGTACTGTAAAACCAGAACCTTAGGGAAACAGAATATAAGGAACTGGAAAGAAAGAACTGAAAGATTTATTTCTATTTTCAGCATAAGCACTCATCAGTCCCCTTTAACAGAAAAGGAAATTAGCCTGCTTTTCTCTTTCAGCTAAATGGTGGTTTTCTAGAATGCTTCCTTGCCATAGAAGTACGGAAAAAGAATATCATATTGCTAACTGTAATACATATAGGCATTTTTATTTTTTTTAACTCAAAACAAACAGAAAGTGCCCTACTGTTTGACTTTGATGGGACAGCTATGCCTTTGGGTTTAGATCAGAATGGGCTTCCAACTCTATTGTTGCAGGCATGCTTGGAGCGTCAGTAGAGGAAAGGACTTCCAACTTTTAATAGAAATTCTCAATAGGGCAGAGATGATTCTTGTTCTTAATTTATTTTGCTTTTGTTTTGATGACTCAAGTAGTCATGTAATGTTTGGAGGTGGCCTGGGGTAAAGCTGCAGCTGAAGAGACTTTCCTTTTAGTTTCCAAAATGTAACAAAACCTCAGCTCTCTTCTGAAAGGGGATGTGTGTGTCAAGTGACTTGTTTGGGGTTACAGGGAGGCAGCTGAGCTTCTCAGGTCCCTGTGAGCCTTGTTTGGCATCTGGTTCTGCTTACTTATCCAACAAGAAGTAAAGGTACTTGGCAGCACTGAATAAGGGAGGAGGAGAAGGTAAACGAATCAGGACAAAGAGAAACTGAAAAATACATGGAATCTGAAAACTTGAATAATAAGCACAGCAGTTCCTTGAAATCGCAGGACCCGCACCAAGAATAAAGTTTCCTCTTAAGAAAGTACTGTAAAACTGAGGCAGAGTGTAGAACACATAAGCAAAGTTCAGACCCAAACATGACATCGAGACGACAGCAGCAGCGCTCATGGTTGTCTTCCCCTGTGATGGTGGCCAGCAGCCATTCTGCAGTGCTAGGACTACCGCCAGATTGCCCAGAAGCATTTAAAACAGTTATTCACAAGGCTATAGGTGGAGGAGTAGAAGCCTCCAGGTGGTCAAAAGGACACAGAAAGACCTGATGGTGTCTTCTGTCCTTCCAGAGGAAGGTTAAGACCTGTTAAGGTCTGGCTGACTGTGCCCACATATCTACATGTCCAAGTTGCTCCCGAGTCTCAGAAGAGAACAGTTCAGTTTATCTCCCAAGGTACGTTTTGCCTTCTTGAATACAAGATCATATGGTCCTGCCACCCTTGGCCTTGAAACCTATTCTGTTGCCTAGATTTGCCTGTAACTTAAATTACCACCTTTGAAACTCACAAATAAGGTGTCTATCTTCCTGATTACAGTACATATTTGGAGCATAAAATACACACAGATGTTTGCTCTGAGTAGTTTAAGAGAAATACACAGATCTGAGGGGTATCTATTTCCATGAGTTTGTTACCTCAGCACTCTGAAACCTTTTTTGATTGGAGTTTGGTCCTCCAGCATTGCTTTTCTTCCCCTTGTTGCCCTAGCATGTTCTAACTGTCCTTTTCCTTGCCTCAGTCTTTTCCTACTGGATAAGCAATTTCTGCTCTCTCCTAACCCTCTAATTGCATATGGGTAAGAGAAGGGGCTCTTTTCATCTCCAATTACCTTGCTTCCTCTTTCAAGTGTTCCAGCAAGGAGAAACATTAAGGTTAGATACCCTCCACGGCTCTTTGCCTGATTATGCACAACCACCAGCAACTACATACCAGTCGCTGCGATTTCTAGACTGTCAATACAGACATTCTCCAAATCTCACTTTCTTGCATTTTGACACGGTCCATTATGTGAAAATCCACTTCTGTGCTCATGACTCACTGAGCAGTTGTGTTCTACACCACTGCTGTAAACAAGGCCCACAACATCTGCCAGACCCTATAATAATTCATTGCAATTAGGTTTATTCTGAACTGATCCTCTGTAAATCCTTATGGCAAAAATCCTGCTTTAAAACTCAATTTGACTCAAAGAGCCTTCATGCTGCAAAGAAACCTCATGAAAAATAATGATCCTTTTTCTTTTTCATTTGCTTGGAAACTTTCATAAGGAGCATAACAGTTAACTGCTAACACCTGAATCACAAATGACTGGATCGATCCACTTAGGCGGCTATTGCATATTGCAACTTGCTCTTTTCCTAGAAAAATAGCAGTACAGTCTTCTGTGTAACACACTGAGAAAGCAGAGGAGCAATTTAGGTGAGTCAATAACTTCCATCTGTTCTGAAGCAGTGAGCATGAAAAGAGTTTCTTTATTCTGGTATAAATTCACAGCAATGCCTCTCCAGTTTGATTTGTGCCAGGGCAATTAGTGTATCCTGCAACTATTGCATGTCCTACGCATATTTCCAAGTGACACCCATACAAAGAGTTGAACTGTTGCCTTAAGATGCTCTAACAATACTTGTAGGATGTATATTTATTTCTTTTCTGTGGCCTGTCTGAATAATGCTACTGAATTTGCCCCAGATTTGTGTCACATGAACTCATTGAAAAGTATATGTTCCTTTGTTTTATCATACTTTTTGAGTTTACTAGCATACATGCTTGAATTACTGTGCCATCCTGGTAAACATATGCAAATACATAGAGCTTTTCCTTATCTTTACACTCTCTCTTAGATAATTTCTCACATTGGAGTGAAACTGGCTTTCTCCCTTGTCTATTTAATAACATACACTTTCTGTTTATAAACTGCCTTTCAATCAAGATCTGTAAAATACTTGCCAAAATGGGTTAATATTTTGAAAACCAAGAAATACTGATTTTTAGGCCAAATGTTTGCAGAAGTGGCTTTTTTTTCAACTTCTAGTCCTTCAACTACTGGCTTCAATATGAATTATTTTGGACGCCAAACTTGAGACATCAAATATTGTCTCATTCTGGGTTTTCATCAGTGTCAATGGCTTCTGCACGTGTTCATCCTCTCAAGAAAAAAGATTAACTTCACAATAAACTGGGACTCTTGAGCCTGGAGAAGAGAAGGCTGAGGGGAGATCTTATTAATGCATACAAGTATCTGAAGGGTGGGTTGAAGGAGGATGGAGCCGGACTCTTCTCAGTGGTTCCCAGTGATAGGACGAAGGGCAACAGGCACAAGATGGAATACAGGAAGTTCCATTCAAAGATGAGATAAAACTTCTTTAGGGTGAGGCTGACAGAGCCCTGGAAGAGGCTGCCCAGGGATGTTGAGGAGTCCCCTTCTCTGGAGATTTTCAAGCCCTGCCTGGCTGCAATCCTGAGTGATGTGCTCTGGGCAATCCTGCTTTAGCAGGGGAGTTGGATGAAATGATCTCTAGAGGTCCCTTCTGCCCCTGACAATTCTGTGATTTTGTGATGAGATGAGGCAATGAGGTGATATTTTTGAAGAATCCTGTTTAGTTCAGATCGCCAGATTTAATTGCCTAGTTCTGCCCTTGCAACCTGGAACTCTTATCTCTCTTGCAGAGGGACAAGACATTTTACCTCCTCAAAGACTCCATGCCTTTGGTTACACAACCAGCAAGAAGGTGTCGTGAACACGGTCAGCAAATGCTTGTCTGAACATGGATGCTGAAATTTTAGTCTCAGTTTAATCACTGACCGTAGTCCCTCTTCTATGTGGGAATGTTGCACGGTGTTTGGAAGGATCTTAGGACACAGACTTCATCCTCATCATAATCTTCACTGTACTCTTTACTAAATACCTGTAATGTATTTCTTGTGCTCTCTCTTGCTTATTTTATATACACTCTATTCTAAAAAATGAAAAGCTAAAAAGTTTGCTCTTTTATGTATGGTAAAAGACTCCTTATAACTTTGGCTCTGTCAAGATCCCATCAGTTCAGCTCCACTGAAGATCTGTTTGAAGGAAACTCCTCCAAGTTTGTTGTTTTGCTGAGTCTGTTTGGAGCAGAAGCTGCAGCCGTCAGGTCTAAGCCATATCAGGTGGCTCCACACATGCTGGAGCAATCTAGATTTGGGAAGGAAGAAATATAACTCACTGTTGTTTTTAGCTTCAGCCCCTCTGAGGCTCCAAACTCTGTGTTGAAACTCTTGGAGTCACAGCACAAGAATCACAAATTAAGTGAAATAAAAATTTAATTAATTACTTACAGGAAGTCCATGAGTTTGGGAAAGGACTATGCAAACATACAAGAACAATGAGCTTATACGTTGCCCGTACAAACACAATGAGCTAAATCATTACACCAGAGATGGCTAGGGAGTACTGGGAGCCCCAGGCCAAGGGTGTGCTCTGCAGAGCTGTGTCTGGCTCTGGGTTGGCTGCCCTGGGCTGCAGAAGAACAGGTGACTAGGTGCTACATCATGAATGTATAACCCTGACCCCATCAGGCAGCTCTTGCATCCAGGATTTACCAGGTTGTAATGGCAATAGAGACACTCCTTTTGTATCTGGGAAGCTTTTCATCCAGTTTCTTGAGAGAGGATAAAACTGCAGAGCTCCTAGAATAAATGAAAACAGTTTCAGGAGAACTGGTTAAAATTATAGTGCTAGAGGTATTTTGGACATTCCTGGTTAAGAAAAGAAATTATCCCCCAAGAAGAGAGCCTGGCAATCTTAAAGTGTTTCTTTCTAGATATGAACTGACCCAGGGTAATTAGTTTGTGGGCTGACCTTTAGTCATGGATCCTGGAAGGGTTGGGATCCAGGTGGTCTTGCATAGTCTGAGCAACACAAAGTAGGTGGAGATAGACTTCTGAGTCTGATTGGGCTTTTTATACACAAAGCATCAAAACTATGAAAGAAACTAGACTCAGTCCTGTTAAATTGTGCAAAGTAAGAAGGTACAAATAAGATGGCAAGGACCCCAGACATTGTAAAATGAACACAGGAACTTATTTACACAGGCCCCATATTTGTAGTGAGTATCTTTTGTGTGTCTGAATATTTGTCTTCTTCCATGGTCATGGTATTTTTTTTAGGTTTGCTACTGTTCTAATCTTAGAATTAATTGTGTTCTGCTCAATCCATAGACAGATTCTGAAATGCATCTTACAAATGACTACAAATACACTTAGCAACAGAGGAAATCTCAGGATAATACAAACCAAAAAATCATAGGTCAAGCGGAAAATCCTTGTCCAAAATCATATGCAACCTGTAGCTTGTTTTCTTGCTGCAATTACTTTCTAGACAATACTAAAGTAAACCGAATCACTTTCCCCATCTTCCATTCAGTCCAGTTATTTTGATTTTCTTTTTATATTGTCTTTGATTATTGTTAATACATTTTTTTGACTCCAGTATAACTCAAGGTGCACATTTGTTTAGTATGTTTTGTGCACATTTTGTTTAGTATGTTTAGTATTTTTTGTTATGTGGTCTGGCTGGGATGGAGTCAATTTTCCCTGTAGCAGCGCTTATATCCTGTGCTTTGTAGCTGCAGCTGGAACAGTGTTGAGAATACACCAGTATTTTGGCTACTGCTGAGCAGTGCTCCCACAGCACCAAGGCTGCCTTCACCTCCAACTTACTCCTAAAGGCCGGTGGGCTGGTGGGGGTCAAGAGTCTGGGAAGGGACATAGCCAGAGCCAGTTCAGATGATCCAAGCTGACCAAAGAGATATTTCGTACCATATGATGTCATGCTCAGCGAGAAAAACTAAGAGAAATGAGGAGGGGAGGGCATTCATTACTACTAAGGCATTTGTCATAACAATGCCTGCTGGGGCCCTGTTTCCCAGAACATGCATGGACATCACCTGTTGACAGGAAATAGAAAAAAAATTAATTTTCTTTTGCCTTGCTGTTGTGTATGGCCTTTGCTTTTCTTTCTTGGACTGTGTTTATTTCAGCTCATGAGTTTTTCATGAGCCAAGGTCAACCCACCATACTATGATCTGATGAACAAAGACACTGCAACGAAACTCAGGATCTACTTAACAGTTTCCAAGTAATACTGGACAAGTCACCTTTCTCCTGTTCTTCTGGTCCTCTTTACCTTTTGTCTACCTGTATATTCAGGTAGACAAAACTGGCATCTAAATTTTTGAATACAGGACTCTGATCGTATATTTGTGGAGAGCTTATCTCCACACAGTGGCGATCACACTGACCAGGAGCACGTTATAATTATGAAATTAACCTGTGGCTCAGGTGTCATTGCTGTTCTTCTTCAAGACCTCTCCATGTTCAGTGAACAAGTTGCAAGACTGGCAAACGGTACCTCACTTTCCATTGCCTTCTTTCTTGAAGGGTCCTGCAGTCCCTGATACCACGCAACAGAATGTCTGCTGAGTGGTGTTCTCTTCCATCATATGACAAGATGTCATGTGAAAAGGTAAAACCTGCTACTTATAGTTGTGTAATAGACATAAAGAATTTGGACAGAGGGCTGTCCAGTGCATCCATAAATGTTATATACTCTCACCTCTCCAGATCAAAAGATTTTCCTTACTTGTTTATCCCTGGAATAGCAGCCCTCAGTTACATTCAGCCAAAGTGTTTTGTACCTCTTTTTCATTACAATGGACTTATCAACTCATTTCCAAGAGTCAGCTGAGTGCAACCAGTACAATAAGATAAATAATTTAAAATAAAAATACAGAGAAATAATAACAAATAATAATAAAAAAGATTAAAATACATAAATGTTATAAAAAACAGTCAAATTTTGCTAGTCATGTTAAATGGATACCAACTGAGGTTGTTCAATTTTCTACCAAGAGGCACAGTCAAAGGAGAACATAGGCTTTGATCTTTCCAACAACCCTACTGAACCAGCCCTGCCCACCTTCGATTGCTAAGGCACAGCTAATTTCTTTTATCTTGATGTCTGAAAATAGAAATCATGTTGTTCAACTGGCAGAAAAGTCCTTATATACAAGTTTTGCTGTATCTGTCTCTCTGACACGATAAATCTGCTAAAGTAATTAGTACAAGATATATTAACCAGCCAGGACTGTTGAATCTGCCTTCGATCTCCCCCATAGGAATAAGGAATTAACAAAGTAAGCTATAACAAATAATAGAGCCAAATTTAATAAAAACTCCAACAACTGTGAATATTCTTCTAAAGAAAGAAACCCTCGTTATTCAAATTCTACACATCTAGCAAAATTAATTCACTTATCGCTATTATCTTCAGAGGTGGACTGAATGTATTTATAAGTTTTTTTAATTAAAAAAAACCAACCAAGCAAACAAAAGAGAAAAAAAACTTCTAATAAAATGTATTAATGACCTTACTTTTTCTGCAGTGGAATAGCCCACCTCTGAAGACTGCTGGCCTTATTTTCAATTATAATTGATAGACAGAGGTGGATAGAAGTGTTCAAATCTGATGATTTTATCAACTTGATTTGATTTTTGTGCATAAAATACAGTAATGGAAGCTCTTTTTTGTTGGACAACACCCTTGCAAGTATCTTATGGTCTACATTAAAAGCAGAGTATAGATCTGTGTTTCCTCTGTTTCTGTCAGTTTTCAGAATTATTGATATCTTCATGTTTCTCTGGAAAAAAGAAGGCAGTAACCTGCCTGGCTGAAATGTTATAATGTTCAGCCTACACACAGTTACCTCCTGTAGTTGAATAAAACATGAACTCAGCCTTTTCCACATACTCACAAAGCATCATTTGTACTCATAACCTCTTCCGGTACAATCCAGCTTACTAACCTGTCCTCTTATATGTCAGGCCAGATGTTAGCTCTCAAAGTATTTATCAGCCAAGCACAGATATTCTTGAAAGGTTTTGACTGCCCCATTTATCTCACTGCCAGTTGGTTGAGTCCATCCCACAAACCAGTGAAAAATCAGGTCCTGGCTGAGCAATTAGTGAAGCTAATATAACTTAAGCGTTTAAGACCAGCAGTAGCAGGGTTGTTTTTTTCACTTCCATGCATTATCATTTTACCCTGTAGCCCTCCAAGGCACTAAACAGCTTCATGTATCATGACTTGAAAATGTGTTTAAATCTCAATAACCTCCTCAGTGTTAGAATGGAAACTTGTAAAGTTGCTTCTGTCCCTGAATGTATTGGTATTCTGCTTGGGAAGATACAGGTTGCTGTATCTTCTCAACCATTCAAATACATTTGATGGCTTGTAGTAAATGTTGATTCCACATCCCATTATTTTTCATGTCTGAAAAACCTTATATGAATTATTCACGTGCATGGGAAACAAAGTCTGTCTGGCTTCCCCAAGCTTTCACTAGACATGGTAGTCAATCTTTCTGTGGTTCAGGATGTCTCAGGCTTTATTTAATTTCAGGTTTTTTTGTTGAAACACTGATGAATAATGCATTTTGTTGAATTATATTCCACAAAGAACGAAAAATATTTAATAGAGAATTCAACATGCACCTACTTGTACAATCTGGAGATGTATAAAGATTTTGGCAGAGAATAAGAGCAGAACATTCCTTTTTTTTTTTTTTTTTTTTTTTTTTTTCCCCATATAAGATTCATTATGTTTTCCTAGTAATAATATAGTAAAACTGTAGGATGAAATCCAGTGAACAGAAAGTATCTTGAGTAGGTTTCAAACTATGACTTTATATCTGAATATGTTTCACAGTGGCTACTGGTTTGCCATGTTTATGCAATATTACAAAATGAAAGGGTGAGTACTCACATGAGAGTGTATGATGTATTGTCTTGTTTGATGGCGGGATTTCCCACTAGTTTTCCAGGAATCTGAGTGATTTATTTCTATAAGGCATTTTTTTCCAGTGGTGAATGCTGCTTCTCGGTAGCAGATTACCAAATCGAGTGTGAAAGAGGACACATTCCTCCCATTCCTCCATGGTCACGCAGCGTTCTCACCAGGGGAAATACTCACTGCACGGCTGCGTGAGCAAGGTTGTTCTAAAGTGGGTGTGAAATACGTCTATGAAGCAGGGATTTGAAGGCAGGATCCACCCAGCAGTACAGCCAGTTAAAGAAACTGAATTTCCACGTCAGTTCCCAGTGAAGCTCTCCTAGGGTTTTTGTGTGAAACAAATTTGGCAAATAGAAACCTGAATGCCTAGGCTTTATACATCTCTGAAACACAAATAATAATGATAGGAATAAAAATATATTTAATGAGAGAAGCTTGCTGTAGATGTCATTGGAAACATCATTTGAATGTGAAATTAAAGTAACTCTGCACTGAGTATAAATATAAAATTAATGACTGTCTGTTAATGACACCTGTTTCATTATGCTCTTGCTTTCCACGGGAAGGGAAGGAAGTGTTTGGGGCTTTTACCAAAGACCCGGTGATAGGATTAGGAAACAGATTGCAAGTACCAATCCCATGTAAGAGGTAAACAAACTCACTTTATATTTTTTGTGAAAAAGCTTGTGCTTAAAGTTCACAGCATGACAGTTCACAAGAGGTGCTCCTGAAACAACTTCTGACCCAATCAAACAGAAAAGGAAACAGCACCCTTCTCCATTGGAGTTGCACACAGGAGGTTAAATGAGATTTTTATCTCTTGAAGCAAAAAGTCTCAAACTCAGAGCTCTCATTTTTCAAAAAAGGACCTTAATTTCCCAGACAGTTTTTAATACTACGAGGCAATTCCCCTCCTAGTGCAGGCAGGACTTGCAGATTTAGGTCTGGGAAGAGGCGAAGTAAAAGTATATCCAGCACACCTTTGATGTGAGGATGTGGGTGAACAAGGGGATTTAGGATTCTACTCCAATGTGGTTTATACTTTCTATCTGGTGATTTCTTTCACCCTCTTCTGAAAGCATCTACATGCAAAAGATGGAATGAAGCAGCACACAGTGTGATTAGAAAACTGAGGAAACACTAGTGCTGTGGTAAAGGGTGGGTCAGGACTTAGTAGCATCCACTGTTGTTGATTATCCACGTCCTTCCAAGTAATTCAATTTTTCTGCATTTCCCTGGTTAGAATTCGCTTGTTCTCAACTTTGGGATGCAGTGTCTGCCTGCAGGGAAATATTGCCTATCTTGGTACATCCTGATAGTATAACAGCTTCCTATGTTGCCAGGTGAGAGCACAAGCTGGAGTAACTTAATTTTCAGTAGGAACACCCAGAAACTGAACTTGCTACTTTTCTCTGACAGAGAAAAACAGCAGGGCTACAGGACTCCTGGGTGGTTCCCTTTGTTTATTTTCCTTTCTTTGTGGTGCCTCAGTTAATGAGTTTGTGTTTTGCTGCTTCTCAGTATTTACAGTGCAATATATGGGGCTTCAGCATGTTTGGCCCAGGTTCAGAAAAAGAAACTCTTCATTACCCAGGCACCAGCAGTCCCTTCATGTTCGTTATTTGCACACCCTAACACTTGAGCACCTCTCTTCTATGGCCCTAGCCACTAGCTGCTTAGTACTCCAAATTGTCATACCCAACTGCTCCATCTTTAATATGGCTTCAGTTCTCATTTCTCTTTATCTTTAAAAACATGTATTGTCCTCCATATTGGTGTCTATTTCTAAGGTAAAAACAATAAATAAAATATACAGAAGAAGCATTGTACGAAAGTATTAAATGATATAACTCTCAGAGACTAAAGGGCTAACAAAAATCAGAAAAGGGGAAAAGTGGAAAAACGTTGACCAACTTAAACTCACTTACAGTGGTCAGCTACCTAAAAATTAGATCAACCTTTTTTCTTTTGCTAATCCAAATCATGTGGAATATGATTTGGAATATGTTCTCCAGACAAATGGTATTCAGAAAATTGTGCAAAACTTTTCAGTCAATTAACTCTAAACATTAGCATGTTCAGTGAAGAAGTCAAGGCCTACAGTATTCATTATGACTCTTACATTCTCTGAACTTGACTCAGTGCCAGTGAGTTCATTTCTGGCTTGTACAGCCCCAATCAGCAATTCCCTGCTCTCCTGGCACAGTCCTGTGCAAGAGCATTCACCTCTAGTTCTTCAGATGTTCAGGAAACAGTGGGAAGCACTGCAGAGAATTTCCACCATGATATCCCTTTGTCTTTATACTACCAAATGCTCACTGTAATAAAATCTTGTAAGAGCTGTCAGCCACCTCAGGGTTGACCAAGTTAAAGCATGTTATTAAGGATGTTGTCCAAATGCCTCTTAAACACTGTCAAGACTTGGGGCATGGACCACCTTTCTAGAAGCCTGTTCCAGTGTTTGACCACCCTCTCACTAAAGAAACCCTTCCTAGTGTGCAGTCTAAATCTCTTCTGGTGCAGTTCTGAACCATTCCCACACATCCTATCACTGGATACCAGAGGGAAGAGCTCAGCACCTCCCTCTCCACTTCCCCTCCTCAGGAAGCTGTAGAGACCAGCTGTGGGTCAAACAAATGCAAAGGATACCTTTTCACTGACAACACTGATATTGTAAGCAAATAAAGTTCTAGGCTGTCCAGATGTTCTAGGCTGTCCAGATGTTTAAATGCTAGAGTGCTATCGTAGTTTGGCATTATGTTACTTCTTATGGATCCTCTTGTGCAGAATATCTGGACCTTGACATAAGCATGGACCTTTTCAGAATTATCCATGCCCATTTTCCTGTGCTAGCCGCTTTATTTCTGAGTTACTCATAGCCATTTGTTTTTCCTATAGGAATCCCATCATCAGTTGTATCTATGCAGTCTTCTATGAACATATCACCTGAGAAACAAAACCAATAAAGGATTTCCTCAAACATTTGTTCTGCAACAGAAATGTTTGCCCTATATATGTATCATAGGTCGGTATTTAGAGAGGCTCAGCTCTGCATGGGATAGTCTGGGACACGTGGCAATAATTCCTAGTGCCAAAATTATGTATATGGAATAACCATATAATAGAGCTTCAAACTCTTAAACCCAGGCAATAAAGGTTGCAGAGTAAACGTCCTCTGGCTCAGTCTTGCACTAGTGTAGTGTAGGCACATTAATAGCTTTTATTAGAATCTTCTGCTAGCTTCATTTGAGGACATTTGGTTGGCTTCAGGGCTAACTGGAGGGACATGATGAGAGGAAGTGGATATGGTTGCAACATAATGTTTAGATGTGGTAAACTGAGCTTATTTCACCCCAAAGTCTTAAAGGAATACAGGCATGCATGTTCGCGTTGGCAGAATTGTTTCACAGGGATAATACTCTAAAATTCACTCTGTAGATATCCTGGGTAACTTACACTGCCTGAATCCAGTTAAGTAAACAAAGCATTATTGTTTAGTTGAATGACAATGAATCCCATACTGCAAGGTAAATGATTCAACATGATCCATCAAGAGTTGATATTTGCTAGAAAACAACTGCCAGGATTAATCCGTACAGCAAAGAATAATGTAACGCAGGCAAGCCTTGTTATATATCACTTGGATGGGCATTGGGATATTGTATATTTCATCACTTTAAGTGGTTCCTTCATCAAGCAAGTCTTTCAAAGTAAAGCCAAAAACCTTGAATGTAGGGGCTAACGGGGAAGCATTAAGTACATATTGTCCTTACAGCCACTGGATTTTTCTCACAAATTAGAATTGTCTTTAAAAGTTGAATTCCTTAGGTCTTGGCATGTTCTCATGTACATTGGAGAAGATTTTACTCCTTTGGCATATTGTTTTTTCTGTTACATGTCCTTATTTCATCAGTTATATGCACTGAATGTAATTCCAATCTTTTTCTCCCTTGTTTGTTGGACCACTGAACCAGGGTAAATGAAGGCACATGGCCAACCATATGGTAACAATAACATCAGTGCTGCAGTAGAGGAAGATCAAGAGTCGCATATACACAAGGTAATATGGAATATATTTATACAATTTTGAAGAATATCACTAGTCTGTTTTTTTCAGTAATATTTATGTCCTTTGAAATGACAGAATGAGGTCAAATCCAAGATGCATTACATTGAACGTACCAGTCAAAAAGAACTTGTCCCTATCATCTGTTCTGAATTTTGATCTTGCATATAACTTTGTGGAAATTAAAATATATGGAGCACTAGTGGTATTTGCTTGGAAAAAGTGTAATTTTCTTTTCAGAAAATTGATGTAATTAAAAAAATGGTATGACAGAATGCCTTGTGTTTTGAACAGTAGAGCTAAAATTTATGTCCTGTATCGCTTCCCATTGTTTTCAGAATACCACATTTATTGGATCCATTTCTTATGTCAACTGGAATAACTGAAGTGCACAGAAAAGTGGTGCTGCAAACATATAAACCTGGTTACAATTATTAATTTGCATTTTCAGCTAAACCATAAATGCCGTCTGTGAAAAGTCATGTAAAAATGACTTCCCATAATTTAAACAAATTTGATCTTAGTCAGTCACTGGTAACTCTGAAACATCCTCAGCTGTGCTTAACCATCAATCTCAGTTTAGCTTTGAGGTGCTTGACTTGAAGTTGGGTTATCACTTTTCAGTCACGTCAATAAACAGGCAGAATAGATGGCCAAAAGTAATAAATGGAGCTAATGCTATTATAATTGGGTAGGATTGCAACACTTTGAAATACTTGTTTTAATGAAATGGAAGCACTGGAGTTTTTGTAAGAAATTAGGGAAAGTGTCCTTTGAAACTATACTAATTTCAGTAAAGAAGGAAGTTAATTAATTATAAATATTTGATTAGTCTGCTTTAGATGCTAAATTAAACTTTAGGTAGAGTGTTCAAACTCAAGGAGACTCATACATTTAACAGGGCTAAGCTGTTATTCCTATGTGATTAGAAATGAAGAGGAAACCTTGCTGGACCAACCCTTTCTTAAGAAATTAGTTTTCCATTTATAGGATGGGAATGCAATCAGCTGCAATGTAATGTACTAGTTTGACAAGGCAGCTGAACCACCATAACTTGCTGCAGGATGTTTTTAGCACACTTAGGTTTTAATCTAAAACTTGCGAGTTTAACCTAACACATTTATTTTGCCATGGGGGAAGGCAGGAAGACATATAGTGCAGCTCAAGAATGCTACTTGTTAAATTTCTGCCAATTTTCATCTGAACAACACCCTTTGGTGGCAGTAGTTGGCTTAAAGAAGAGATTTGATACTAAGACTTGAAGATACTCCTGACCTTTGATCCTGACATTGAGTCATAGAAATTATAGTACAAGTGAAAGTAAGAATTCCTAGACAAGAGAGGGACTGAGAGATGTAAAGGAAAAGTAGCAGAGAAAGATTAAGATAACAGGCATGGAAGGGCTGATCTTCCTTTCCAAATATATTTTGTTCCCTTGTCAGAGATGGCTAATAAGTAGATCTTTCTTTTTTTACAATCCTGAATTAAAACACGTTTTACATAGAGTTTTTGCTTCCATAGTGAACAATCTTGACAGATTGGAGAGGAGTTCATTTATAGCACTTTGTTTCTTCCTACCCTCAGATTATATGAAAATGCCACTGATAGAATTTCCCAGGAGTACACCTCCTGGGCTGAGGCACATGTTTATCTGTTGTTCCAAGGGAAACTGATGTTGCAGCATGTCTTAACAGACTAGAACAGATAACATCCATGAAACAGAAAGTTTCAAAAGCTTTTGTAGTGAGCCTACTACATATTGTACCATATACATCTCTCCACTGAGGCAAGGACAGAGTTTCCTGAATCAGAGAGGAAAGCACAGCCTGTTTATGGGATGATTTCAGAGTCAGGATAAAGCTCAAGTTTTAATTTAGAATTAAAAATATTCCTTGTTTCGCTTGTCTCCTGCCACAGGAGGGGATGGATGATTTTAAGGGGGTAAGTGGCAGCAAACATATACGGTTTCCCGGTCTGTGTAATCACTATGGACCTTCACTTTACAGCAGCAGTTGACAGTCTCCGAGAAAAGAGGACACTCAAGCAGTAGCTAATTTCCCCTCTCCCAGACAGTTCCCAGACAGTGCTGTGAGCAGCTGGCAGTGAAACGTTGCAAAATTTGCGTGATTCTTCCACCATACAAAATTCATGGCTGTTAACTACCTTGTACACAGCGTAACACAGCATCAAACCGCACGGGCCAGGGAAGAAAGAAGGAGCACTGTGATTCAGACTCCTTCTGAAATGGGCCCAATCTTTCTTTCCAAGCTGGACTGGTTTCAGGATGAGGTTTGCAAGCCCTGAAGCAGGAAACTTCAACTTCAGGAGAAGCCTGTCAAATCTTGTTAGAAAGTAATAGATGACTTCTGAATTTAATTCCAATTGTTTGAGCAGTCTCTAGTTTGCTGAAGCTGGTGAGGGGAATCCTTACTCTCCTGGGAAAAAAGCTGCACAAGTTCAGTGCTTTATTTTTTCAAAGCATTTTACAGGTATTAAATCATCTTCAGAGGATAGATAAGCGGTGCCACTTTCACAAATGCTGGGGGAGAACAGAGGTTGAGCACAGTTTATCCTTAGCACGTGCTATTAAAGAGAAGTTTCAAGAGGCAGAGGAATTCTGCATGGGTCTCCTGCTCTACCCACCAGTAATGTGAACAAACACTACTGTTAGGTCACTAATGTGTGAAAAATTGTAGGCTAAATTTTGCAGTATTTGGGCTGACTGATTTAAACAGCATTAGTTGGGAAAACAGTTTAAGCATGCCATATGGGATTTAGATCTGTATCCTGCAGACTACCCTAGGTAGTCATTGGCTAAAGCACATAGTTATGGAATGAACCTTTTTCACAGTAAAGTCTTGTCCTGCTGGCTCATGCTGGAGTCATTGGTTGCTGCTGTCACAAAATGGGCAGACATAAGAAAGTGATGAATCAAGGACAGGATTTTCCCTTCCCTCCCTAAAAGACGGCTCTGGATTCTGTGGGAGCTTTCCTCTCGGCTTACAGATCACAGCTGCTCAGTGCTGCCAGGAAACCACAGAAAGGCAGCAGAGTCATGCAAAACTTTTTTTTTTTTTTTTTTTTTAATGTGATCATAGTCTCTATCCTTTAATGGCCTTGAGATGTAGAAATCATTCCAAACCACTGGAACTGCTTTTGTGTTGTGTGTTGCTCATCTGGCAGCTCACAGCATTTCACCCTCAGAGAATCCATGCGTGCCCAGTAGAGATGTGTCCCATATACGTGACCCAGACTTCTCAGAATTTGTCCTATGCAGAGAGTTTTCAGAGACAGTGCTTTTTTCCTTGTTGCTCGCACTTTGGTTTGTTTTTTTCAATTGAAACTGAAATAGAGGCCAGAAATCAAGTTTCCTTCCATCTGTTTTTTAAAATATGTTTCCTTTATTGCAATAAATCATATTTTTTCAAAGAATCTCAAATCTCTCATCCTGGCAAATAACCTTACATCCCTTTGTGTAAAATGAGTTCTCCTGTGTAAAATAAATTCCCCTATTGCTATCTTACATGATAAAGTAAAATGAATACGGTAAATCTATCTTACTTTCATAAGAAAAATACAGGTACTGTAAAACTAGAACAACTTCCAAAGTGCTATGCAAAACAGAAAGAGGTCCCTAACATAGGCAGAATTGTAGAGCCTTTCACATTTTTCAGAAGTCTGGACCATCTTCGTGCTTTTTATGCACATCATCTGTGCATGAAAAATGCCAGTCAATGAGAGATGACAGCTGATGGAAATATAGCCTTGGAGGTAAAGTGCTAGAGTTTGTGTTCTCCTCCTAGGCTATCCTGTTAGCCGATAAAGGTGACATGCTGTCTCACATCAAGGTCCTCTGTCCACTTGTGACCTTATGGTCATGATATTTTCTTTCCCAGATCAGGTTAGATAGGTGTGGGTGTCGATCAGGTATTTCCCAATCACCACAGGGCAGCAAAATTTCCAGCGCACATTTTGTACTGGAGCTACAGGAATGAGGGAGCAGCCTCAGAAATTGTGGTGACATTGACACGATTATTTTTGGGTTTCGGTCTTATATTACATCCCAGCACAAAGGACTGGACTTCAGCTATAAATAACTGCATCGACTCATGTTTTGCACTGGCTGCAGGCATCATAATGATGCATCTCATCTCATCTTTCTACCTGACCTGTGGAAGTATTAGTTACACAAAGACTGACTCAGTCAGTAAACCATGTGTGGAATCTACAGCCCCAACACGGGCTCAAAAATACATTCAAGCCACCTGCGAGGGATATCTTTAGAGGAAGAAGGGCGGAGATGGCTTTTGGCACAAACCCAGAATGTATCCTTTCAACTAACATTTGGCTTACTGGATTTCGTTATATAGCTATATTAAGCTACCCTTTAATGATTTTTAACTTTTTGTTTGTGTCTTCGAGCCCCTTTCAGGGAAGATCATGTGTTCCTCACCTTTTGCAGCAGTATCACTTGGGGGTTGTATCAAGGCCAGGCCAACCTGATTTACAACCCACTCTTGAGGGCTGAGCAAAAATTTATTTAGTTACAAAGTGACATGAATCATGTCAGTCATTCTCTTGCCTGCTTTGGGATTAATTTCCTTCACTTGTGAATTGCATTTGTGCAGCTTCCATCAGCCTTGGCCATTCCTGTAGCAGGGAGATTTGGCTGGTGGTCTCTGTTGCCTACTGCCCTGACTCCAGTCTCTATGCTGTTGGCTATTTCACCCTCAATTTCCACTTTGGTGATAGAAAAATTAGCCTCCATAAAGGGAAGAAGGAATGACAGAGACTTGTTTTTTCAAAGTAGAAAACAATGTCCCAGATCTGACCTCAGCAAAACCGTTCCATGTGCCACTTTACTAGTTATGCCTTAAAGAACTGGATTGTGTCCAGGCCCTGGTGTGGTACTAATTACCATGGCTTTTGGCTAAGCATGAACTATAAATCTTTAAACACCAACAAGTCTGATTAGGCTTGATTTTTTTTGGCACTATTATGGAGCCTCCAAACAGAAAAATGTTTTTGCAGAACAGGTTCAGTACATCTGATACTTCCTTGTATGCAACACTTATCACACACAGGTTTATTGATGCAGGAAGACAGTTTTCCAGTTTTATTCTTTAAAAAATTGGGTTAAGACCAGATCTTCAAGAGATGGAAATCAGCATAGCACTGTTGTCCTGAGTAATGTTTTCAGTAGTTCACGATATACCTCTTGGATTTCAGTCCTGGAGGCAAGTGGTAGAAAAGGTCTGTGAGGTCATGTCGCCCATGTCCCCTGTCAGTGAAAAACAGTTCCCTTGTGTACAGAAATAGGAAGCAGCCCTACTTTGTCCTAAACATTTCACCTCCAGAAGTGGTGTTTTTGCCATGTTCCCTTGGGAGTCTGCTCCATTCAGATGGGGATTTTCTTGACTCTAATCTCTACATTTTTATTTCACATTTAGATCCACAATTTCTATATCCAGGTAATAATTTTCCTTCTGCATACATTCTTCAAATATCTGTAGACCATTGAATGGAGCAGACTCCCAAGGGAACATGGACCCATTGCAGGATCCAAATCATAAATATGGGACCTCTCAACAGACACTTGAATGTGTAGTTGGAAAGAAGGGAAGAGAGGATAATGGGACTAAAGGATAAAAAAGAACTTCATTAATGTCACGATGAATATGCATCTCTCTCAATTTTAAAGAAAAGAAAGTATAAGTACAAGACTGCAGCTAGATCTTTGTTTTGTACTTATCCAAGCTTGTATAAACAACCTATTCCCACATTTTTTTATGTGTATGTCTCTCTTTGGATATATTCACAGATGTAATATTTTAAGTAATTATAACATTCAGTATTTTTTGGTTCTTTGTTTACAAGGTACTCAGGAACAACACACAGCTTGAACTGTTTGTTTTGTTTGAATTCATTCTCCTGATTCACTTTGTCACTGTTAAAGCCCTGATAAAAAAGACAATAGTTCAATTTATTCAGTGATACCAGGCTGTGTTTCAGATCAGACACAATCCTGTGGCCCAGAACTGTCCTCATTCCACTGAAGACTTGCTGTACACACTTGTAATTCCCTATCTGGGAAAATCGACCACAGTCTTCATTGTCGTGAGGCATAGGGGGCAAAAGCCAGTAAATAGTGTGTTTGAAACTGGGAGAGGCACTGCAGCATTTTCCAGCTGCTGGAAAACTTGAAAGTGTACATAAGCTGATGGCAATGATGTGATGTGTTTGGTTATGTACATGATCACCTCATAAAAGTTATGCTATCTAATGTCTTGTTAAAGAGGAAGTGATCATGCCAACCCCTTTGTTTTGGTATGGGAATTTGAGATATACAGCCTGTATCCTTGCAATGCTGGGGCTCTGTGAAGAGCAGACATTGCTATACAGTGCCTTCACAGTCAAAAAATCACAGAGGACTCATAGATCCTTCAGCTTCTTCTTGTGTAGACCTTGATTCTGTTCTCCAAGATTTTCTGGAGCACTGGGGGTGCCAAAGGACTACTTTTATTCAGTAATAATTGTGCATGCCCTTATCTGGGTGCAGAAGTCTACTATACAGTATTAACCGAAATATTCTGCATTGCAATTACTATGGTCAGTATTACAAATTGATTCCATTGCTTGGTGTTTGTCTCCAACAGCAACCAAGAGTCAGATCTTAAATCTGATATCAGTGTGTTTGCTGCATGAAATCTGCTAAGAAAAACAAATATAAGACACCTCCCTTTTTGGGAGGGTTTCCCAGTGGGAGGTGTCGCTGCCCTTGGTGGGGGAGGGGGTAGAACTAGATGGTCTTTAAGGTCCCTTCCAGCTTAAACCATTCTGTGATTCTACGAAGAGAAAAAAACACAATCAAAACATAAGGAAGTCAGCGTTTCTTATAATTCTCAGAATTGTATGAAAATACTAAGTTGTGCCACCTCTGTAAAAGAATCCGAAACTGATTTGAGGAAAGGACTTTCCACAGAAATGCAGAAGGACTTAAGTCTAGGGTAAGAATTTTGAGTCTCCTGTGTTTGGCCAGTAGCAAAAAGGACTCTAGGGAAGTAGATGTTTCTTGAAGTTGGACTTTGCCTTTTTCTAAATTGCATCCCAATGCTTGATATTCCAGGCAAAGAGTGGGCCCAACTGGAAGCAGAAATTCAAGTTCTTCTAAACATCATTCACATCTCCACACAAATTTGAAACAAGCTTGAATATCTAAAGACTGTTTAATAGGCTTTAAAGGCTGTTTAAAAGGCTTTTATCTAAAGGCCGTTTAATAAAACTGTAGATTAAAGGCTGCAGCCTATTGACTGTATCCAGCAGGCTGAATGCCATAGTTTGAAAATGTTGTGGAGATATACTACATTATCATGGTGATGTTGCAAGAAGATTTCTGGACCATGTTTCTGGTAGTAAGAGAGCAAGTATGAGCTCTTCATATCAAATACAGCACTCTAAGCTATCCATGTGGCTGTGTACAAAACCCACTCTGTTCTTGTAAACCTAGCTCAGATTTAACTGATCATTGTGATCTGGCATTTTGAATGTGGCATACAGCATGTGTCACAATGTGAAGAGCCCATCTCAGCAATCTTCTCAGCTTTTCTGTGCTCGGAACACAGACATGGCTTGGGTGGACCAGAGAACTGAGCAGAAAATCATTCAAAACACTTTTGTACTTTACAAATATGTGGCCAATCCCAGCTGAGATTCCTTTGGAGTCCTGTCAACTGGTTCAGTCCACAGGGAGAGGGCTGCTTTGCAATTCTGCTTGGGCAAAGGTGATAGAGTACAATAGTTTCATGGGTGAATTCCCATTCTATATTCATACCACTGCCCTGACGCTTCACCTATATATGAGAAAATAGGTAAGGTGTACCTTAACTTGTGTATTACTATCCCTTGAATCAAAGGTTTTCAGTACTGTTTAGCTGGAACTACCAATACAGCTGTAGAATATTCACTCTGTCTTGGAATAGGCATATCATAATATATGAATGCAAAAAGTTGTGAAACTGAAAAATTACAAGGCAAGCTTCCTTCAGAGACCAAAACTCTTGTGACTGAAAAAAAGACTAAAGGATACTAAATAAGTAAACTATAGATATTTAGTAGCACGTTCCTCCTCCATTTTAAAATTCAGTGAGTTACCAGAGTAGATCTGCTTCATGCACCAAAAAGTGCTGCAAATAATAATAAAAAAGAGTACATTACTTCCTTATGCTCGTAAATGTTCCCTCTGAAGTGTAATAATACATGCTGTAAGTATATATTGTAATTCCTTGCCTGTGGTTTTCCTTAATGATGATCTTAATGAAAGCTGAGTAGTTTATTCAGCAGACAAACATCAATTATTAGTTTAGGAGAAATCCCTAGGCCCTATGCAATACAGACCTGTGTGGACTTAATCATTGTCTTCAAACACCATTTTTGTGTGTGTTTGGCTCAGCTTATCAGGGTTTTATCTTTGTGAAGGTAGAGTCACTGATCTCAAATTAATGGGAAAATACTAAAAAATAATCCTGCTCCGTTGTATTTAATTGAAATTAATAGAGAATTAGAGGGGGAAAAGTTAGGCTAGCAATTTTTTTCTTCACGTTTTGTTTACATCAACAGAACCCATTCAGCAACTTTTTTAGTATCTGGAGGGCTGTTTCATCTTGTGGTTCAGGTGAAGGCAGCATTTTTTCCCTCTCTTCCTACAGCTAATGAGAAACAAATGAGGGTACCTATTAGGCCCTGTAGTTGAGGCTAGAAACCCAAGAAAACTTTACAGGGGAAGGTAATCCCCTTCATCTTCTTTTCTTCCTGTGCACTTCATCCTGTGCCAACTATGTAACTTTCCCTGGATCACATGGCAAAGTTGTTAGTGACATCCTAGGTTATCTGTTCTTCCACAGATGGGGAATCACTTCTCGCAGTACACAAACACTAGCTCATTTGAGCTTCAATGGAGCTTTGAGGTTTCCTAGGGATCTTTTTCCTGCTGCCCGACACCTCTTTCTTACAGTATAACTGAGGAAATAGCTTGAAAATATATAAAAGGAAATCGTGGGCTCTCCTGTCTCCACAACATTCTGCATATTGTTTATTTATTTTTTATCATCCTTGTTCCAGTGTTTTTTCTTTTTTTTTTCAAAAGGAGGCATCTCTGTATGCCTCCTCTGAAGTCAGAGCCCATTTCTAGGTCACACAGACTCACAGTGATGGATGTCCCAGCAACAGCAAGAGGAGTTTTCTCCTGCTACTACCACAGCAAAGAAGTGTGAACAAGGCCATATACCCCCTTGTAAATCCCTTGATAATGACAAAGTGTAGGAGACCTGCCAGACCTTGTTGAGAGAGGAGGGCAAGGAGAATATATCTATAAAAACTATATGCATATCCTACCTACAAGATACTCCACATGGCATCATGTTTCATCATAAGAATAATTTTATAACCTTAGCTGTTGACAGTTATAGCCTTCATAACTTAAAATTCATAGGTCTGCTCAGACTCCAACACTTGTGATACCATCAGGTGTCTTCTGGGGTTTTCCAGAGTTTCCCCAAGTTATGTGTTGCTGATCTTCTTCATGTTGGAAAACCTTTTATTGGATAGCTAGTTAAAATCCCAAATGCAAGCATCTGAATGTTTTTCTTCACCAAGCCTCATCCAGATATAAGGGAGTGGTCATTAGAGACGCTTACTGATATTTCAATCCAACTTACAGATGTCTTTACAATTCTGTGGCGTTGCTTTCTATAACACTTTTATTATATAATGGGTTTATGACACTGCTAGGAGAAAAGGGGATATTTAATAGCAATCTTAGCTCCTAGATGCAATTTTAGTGATCTCGGAACCTCAGTCAAAATCTCTGAGAAAATTCTGGCAAGATTGTCAGAGATGGTAAGTAGTGACAAGAGTCAAGTCAGCACCATGCAGGAAGGGCTGGAGCACCCTTTCATGTGAAAGCAGAGCCCCAGTGTGACACTTTTAGTGATGTGTATTTGAGCCCCAGTAGGCTTCAGTTTGTGGTATTGTTAGAGTTTCCCAGAGGTGAAGAGTGTTGCTCAGATGAACCTTAGAGTTCAGCCCAAAATGTAGTGAATAATAAAGGAGGCAATGCCAGAGAGCACCTGGGTAAAATACCTATGCACAAGACTAGCAGGAGATAGGAGAAATGATGCAATTCTGACTATTGAACAAGTTCACTACACATATATTTCTCACCATTAACAGTCTTTTGGTCATTGTCAGAAAACCTAGCAAAAGGCACCTGCTCAGTTTTTAAATACTTATTTCTTCTCTGCTAAAAGTAGCCAAATACCTTAAGAAAAAAATTGCAAACAGGCTAGAGATTTGCCACTATTCACAGGTTTGTTAGATACTCAAACACATCTAACTGACCGTCAGAATACCTTGAAGGCATTCATAAGTATAAAACCTTCTTAATTTTAGTGTGAGTGATTGTAATGGAAATTCATGGTAGAAAACCTCAAGTTCCAGAGCAGAAATAGCATGATTCAAATGTAAACAATTACACAACATGCAAAATAAACATTACATAAATGAAGGGCAAGATTTTAATCTCTTTTGTCAGTACTTTCAAGTCTGAAATTGATCTGAAGAAATAAGAATAAAATGGAATACCATCAAAAAGAAGAATAAGATTTCCAAAGTTTTTTCTAGAATTTCTTCATGGTATTATGGTTCTCACAATGATATTTCAGACCAATGTTGCAAGTAAAGAGAATAAAACAAATACAAGCAGTATTTTTTTAAAGGAGTTACACAAAGTTTTCAGTTTTAATCCATATGAAGGCTTCCAAAGGACCTATTTTCAGAGAGCTTTAAAAGACTCATGAGAGATCAGTTCACACCAAGAAGCATATCAATGAACTATTTCTATTATGTTCAGAATGCAATCCCCACTATCTTCTTCTCATTCACTCTCCAATTATAAATTAATTGAATCGCTGTTTGCACAACAGTATGAGGTGCTAGAAATAATTTCAGATGGAAATATCTATGAAGTGAATAGACTGAAGTGTTAACAAGAATCTAGAGGAAAATATTAACTAAATCTCTTTTTAAAGCACTTAAGAACAAAATCTCCATCTTGAATTTTCATCTGTCTGTGTTTGCACGTACTGAATGTTGTGATTGACTTTAAGAACATTTTTGCCTTGGTTCAGGCCCCAAGGTTTGAATGATTCAGCCTACTGTGATTTCCATTTCACTGTCAAAGGCAGTAAAACAGAAGATGGCTGTTCTTTTCCTTGTTACATATTCCCTTGTTTTACATATTTTACTTTGCCTTTGAAGTGACTATTTTTGGAAACTATTCACTTTTCTGTCCTTTCGGATATCAGGGTTGTCAGAAGTACTGTATAATAATTCGTATAATGAACCCAGTTAAAACAATCTCATGGTTATGAAGTGCTGCTGGAGAGGAAACCTTTGCTTTCCGACTCCTGGTGAACACTGTGGCTGTGTTCTCTCAACGCCTCCTCTCTGTGCTGCTGCTCAGACTCAGTTCATTGCAAATCTTTTGGTGGGGTCCCCGCATGGCCCATTGGCACAACTCAGTGCAACAAGCCTGGTGGCCCTGCTGACTGCCTGCTGTGGAAAGCAGGTGTTGGCAGCTCACCCTGTAAACCTCTGTAGAGACCTTGCTTTGTTTTCTGTCTTTGTGTGAGAAGAGTTTAGACTAACGAGCCACTTCATAAGACTCTGGCCAAATCCCCTTTCTAAAGGTTCACTACTGCCTGGTTCATAAACACTAATCTATACCAGACCTGCTCTTACTCAGTGTTATAAAAGAGAGCCAGGGGGTGAATGCTCTTTCAGTCATTCCCCTCATCCCATGATCCCACTTTGCCATGTCCTTGTTATTTCTTAGCTTTGAACTGGGGGCTATGGAGATCTGAAACATCAGAAACATCCTCAGCACACACTGACTGCTATATGAAACCTGCTTCCAGTTGTCAGCCCAAATCCTTTCCCTTGTGGCTTCTGCTAATACGAAGTGTCAAAAAGTTTCACACGGTAGCTAGTGGAAGTGTTTCTGAGAAGAACAGTGCAAACAGTGCCATTGCTGTTGAGAGAGAAGTGGAAACCCCCTTCCCTAACCAGTCCAACCACAGCTTATCGACTGTAAATGCAATTTTATATGTGTGTATTAGCTAAAGCTCCAGCCTACAGACTGATGCAAACAGAGTCCAGCTTTCAGCTCCTTTTAATGAACATGTTAAAATCTGAAGATTGTTCATATCTTCTGTAGGTGACATCATACAATCACCTTATGGATGGAGGTCATGTACCAGGATGGATCAAATAAAAACGTTGGCAGTAGCTTCGACTAGATAAATCACAGCATTCACTTCCACACGGTGTCGCAGCCTGTGTGCCAGTCATCTTTGCAATAGCTTTTTGGAAGGGTTAAACGAACCATATTCTTTCCAGTTAGGTAGCTGAACTATACCTGCTTTCTAAAACACGTGAGAAAATTCTCTGTTCTCTATGGGGCAAAAGGAAACGCTTTTTCCTTCTCTTTGTGCTGTGTGTACAAAGGGTACAAAGCGAGAGACTAGTGGTTTTGGTCTGGGCATCTTTTGCTCTCTCTGCTGGCAGTTTGTAGGAACAGCAGCAGCTCCCCAAGCCCTGGCAGGCTGCTGGGGCTGTGCCCGAGTGTCTCAAATCTCTGCATTCAGCAGTTATTGAAAGGGACCTTCCCACTGACGTGGAACAGTGTCAGTACACCTTTTCAAATGAGCTAGCGTAACATGTTAATGCTTTTCATTATTCTTTGCCTCTTTGCATGAACTCATACTGGAAGGTTAAATTCCAAGGCAAAAATGTTAACAAGTAGAGCAAAGAAAAACACCATCCTTCAGTGGCAAAGTATAGATTTGCCTGCCTCATAATTTAGTGTAAAAATGAAGTTAATGTATTGCAAGGGAGAATAATGCTTTGGGAAATGCTGGCTGCATTAGAAAGAATCAATTGGAAATCACAGATTCCTCCACAAAGAGGAGAAATGGGTCTCCTTTCTTGTTTTATTTGTTTTCCCTTTTTTGTCCTACTGTGAGTGGAAGTGAGAATTGACCTTCAAACTCTATATATCATAAATGGTTCTTTGATTGGTTCGACAATCAGCCAGAAAAGCAAACAATTGTATATAGCAAATGCATTTGCTAACAGAAAGAGGAGATTTCTAAATCAGGTGCATTACATAATGTGCGACCACCCAAATGCAAAAAGAAAATTAAAAAATCCCTGTGATGGTGAAAGTAAAAGCTTAAATTTTGTGCTGACAGATGAACAGGACAAGATGAAGCAACTCCCTTTCCCGTGGCTGCAGTTCAACACCTGGAAATGGAGTGTGTGAACACAGCTACAACCACCACCCTATAGTTCAGTCGTGGCTTCCACGCAGGTCTTCCAAACACTCCCAAACACCACAGGAGCACAAGGGGTGATTGAGTTTAACATTGTGAGAAAACCGCAAGCCAGAACATTTGCTCTTGAAGGAAATGAATCATATGGGTAAGAAGAAAAACTAGTGGATCTTAGTAAAGGATATAGCCTCAACCAAAAGCATTGTGCGTTCACTTGGCAGAAAGCTCCTAAACATACTACACCTACAAAGAAAAAAGGTAAGGAGATATTTCAGTGAATTCACCTGGAGCCTGTGTTCCATCTTCATCTTCAGTAACGTACTGGCTGCTGGTCAGATGTTGCATCCTACATTGTGTGACTTCTTGATCACCTCCACCCTGTGTCAGCCTGTATTGACCATGTAGGACATAATGATTCTGTGGTATTTGAAGCTTTTATTATTATCTGAAGTGAAGCGCTGCTGGACATCAAGGTGGGTGGCAGGGGACAAGCAGCTTCTCATGGATTCCCAGTTGAAGGCCAGATGAGACCACTAGACAAGACCTCTAGAGCACAGAGTATTGACTGGGACCTACCTGTAAGGCAGGCATCTCTGGGATGCATCAGAGGCAGGTGATAAAATTCATTTTCTTTTCCCTTTTATATGAGGATCTGCGGATCAAATAATCTTCTTCTGCAGAAAATTGTAGACTTGTCTCTCACTCTCTGCTAATACAACTTTTGAGCAAACAGAAGTGAAATCAGCTAACCTGCAGCAGGGCAAAGAAATGAGGAAGAAGGAAAGGGATGACTGCTAGAGAGGAAAAGATTGCTTTTTTCCACAGTAATAAAAGAAAAGTTTCTTCATTTCAACAGAGGAATTTGGTTGGTCTTACTCTCCCCTACCTTCCAACATGCTTAGTTTCAACACCAGACATGAGATGCTAAGTAAATCCAATGCTCAGTCACATTTTTCTAGAAGTGTTTTAGAGGGTCTTGTGTATCTTACCTCTCTCTGACTGCTAGTCTCGAAGGGAGCAGATCACTTGCAGATGCTGTGTCATGCTGGCCAGCTTCCAAGCAAATGTACCCTCAGCCTCGAGGAGACATTGGGTGCATCTGATTTTCACCTTAGGCATGAACCAGGGCTTGCTCCCATGTATCCAGGCCGAAGGTCTTACGGGTTATTACACACAAAATCTGTTAAAAAACATAGTTCAGTGGAACCTCTAAGAACAGGGACCTTTCAACTTGCTCAATTGACTGACTTCTCAACTCACAGCTTTTGCTCTTAGCATGTCCCCTCCTCCAGTGATAACATGTAAGTCCCAATCCCCTGGTTGTTCTGCCCTGGTCAGCCCCCTATGCTGGGATTATTGGGGCAGAGAGGGTGGTCAGTTGAGGTCTTGCTAGGGCTGATGGAATAAAGCAAACTCTGCAGCTCCTGCTGTTCCCCAAATGTACTCCTTTCATTTCATTTCACTGCTTCCCCGCAACTATTAAAATACATTTCAAGGAAAACCAATAGGTAATTTTTCCAGTTACACACCCGATTAACAAGAAAACAGGCAACTTTCTCCTTCTAATGCAGAGGCATGAGCTTTTTCTTGATAACTGGACATATTTTTGCAGTCCTGCCTGGCACACTGTCAAAGTACTCTGATTTCTGACTGTGAGTGCACACCAAGTTCTGAGTATTAGTGACTACATCTCTCATCATGAGTATCCACCAGGAAAAGTCCTGAAGAATACAATATAGGTCCCCATTATTGCTGTAACAGAACACCATGAACAAGACACACAGAACAATTTGAATGCTACATACTGAACATTGTATTTGATACAAGCTTTTGACAATGTTTGCGTATTTCTAGTATTTAGGAATTCTCTTCTTCAGGATGTTGTGTTGAAAAAAGATCAGGAAACATCAGAAAATACAGCCACTGTTGGAGCACATGTAGAAAGTTGGCACTGCCCATGCTGTGAGATACATTCTTTAAGGTAAAGTACAGTAATATTCCCCTTTAAAGCCAGTAGGCGACTTTGGCAGTGGCCCTCTAGACATTTACTGTGTGTGCCTTTCCCTGACTTTAGGTTGCCAAGCTGTTGCCTATGCTTATTTCTTCTTTCACTCTCATTCCTTAACTACAGCATGGAGTACCATAACTTGCTTTGTCTTCAACGGTTTCTGAGCCTGAACCACCCCTGGGGTACAACTGAGCTACCAGATGACATTGAAGGAGTTGTTGGCATCCATCATTGAACAGAAGCACTGAAACAGCAATAGGAATGGAGAAAAGTGGAATGGATGCAGATAATCACAGTAATATCTTCTTTTGGATATGATCATCCTCTTATTCCCATACAGGCCAGAAGAAAAGGTACTTTGATCAGGGAAATGGAGTCACAATGTGGACTCAAGCCTCTCACTCATGCAAGGAATTGCTACCAATTCCTACAGCTGAAGCATTTAAAATAGTAAACTTCTTACAGCATGTTTTGAGAATATATTATTTTTCCTTGGAAAATTCACTCTTGAGTTGTTGAATGGCTCTAACTTAGAAAGGAAAGGGAGAAGCGTAGAGTAATATCACACCCTTTCGTGTCAGAAGTGCTGAATTTTTCTATTTGACATGTCATCTCAGTAAAACTCCGACTCTTCATTTCACAAAGGCAGTTTAGGTAAGAAATTAACCTGATCTTAAAAAGAAATCCAGAAGTTAAGCAAAAGGGTTAAAAAATCTGATGAGAGAAAAATTTTCATTCCAGATTACAGGAAACATTAAAGCTTGAGCCAAAACACTTTTTTTTTACTTTGTTCATTTTAATATAAAACTTGGACAAATTTTGTTTTGGTTTGACCCAAACTAATTTTCTCTTCTATCTGAAAAACCCATTACTTACTGACCTCAGCTAATCACTTTAGTTTCCTTTTAACAGAAGGGCTGAACCACGTATTTTTTTGTCGGTTCCCAAATGATAGTAGGTAACAGCAAAGAGAGGAGGAGAGGGTCCTGCAGGACATTTTAAACCAATTCATCTACGTTTGTAATATAATCCAAAGTGCCGTTAGACCACCCTCAAGCAGATAAGAAATGTATGTTAGGGGAGCTATTGAACAGGATTTTTATATTGAATAATACAGCTAGGTCACACAGATGTTTCTTCTATTATACTAGTTTTAAATTTCTATTTCCTTCTGTAACGTGGTATTACAATGTTGGTTCTCTCAGTAATAATAACAGTCCCTGCAGAAGAGATGACTCTCTTCATACCTGTTTTAGGGAAAGCTGTACCTTTGGCCTCCTAGAAATTGTTGTTCATGTCTGAATTTGATGGTTCAGCTGATTGCCAGTCTGTGACTCATTCAGTAACGAATGAACAAAGTTTCTATGATTGGCCTGCTAGATTCATACTGGAAGATTTGCAAAGGAGAGAAAGACAGAGTGCTTTCTTTTGAGGTTCAGGGGCTTGTCTACTTCCATTCAAGCTGGAATTATCTTGAAAACTCTTTGTGCCTGGCAAGGTCATTGAGCAGATCCTCCTGGAAACTATGCTAAGACACATGAAAAATAAGGAGATGGTTAATGGCAGCCAACATGGCTTCAATTGGGGTAAATCATGTCTGACAAGTGTGGCAGCCTTCTACAGTAGGGTTACAGCAATGGTGAATTAGTGAAGAGCAACTGGCGTCATCTACCTGGACCTGTGTAAAGCATTTGACACTATCCTGAATGACATTCTTGTCTCTAAATTAGAAAGACATGATTTGATGGATGGACCACTCAGTGGATAAGGAATTGGCTGAATGGTTATACTCAAAGAGTTGCTGTCAATGGCTCAATGCCCAAGTGGAGACTAGTGAGGACTGGTATTTCTCAGGGATCAATATTGGGACTACTGCTGTTTAACATCTTTGTTGATGACATGGACAGTGGGACTGAGCATGCCCTCAGTAAGTGTGCTGATGACCTTAAGTTGAGTGGAGCAGTCAACATGCTGGAGGGAAGGGATGTCATCCACAGGGACCTAAACAGGCTTGAGAGGTAGGCCTGTGCAAATGTCATGGAGTTTTACAAGGCCAAGTGCAAGGTCTTGCACCTGGCTAACAGCAATCCCAGACACAAATACCGGCTGGGCAGAGAACGGCTGGNCCTTTCATTTCATTTCACTGCTTCCCCGCAACTATTAAAATACATTTCAAGGAAAACCAATAGGTAATTTTTCCAGTTACACACCCGATTAACAAGAAAACAGGCAACTTTCTCCTTCTAATGCAGAGGCATGAGCTTTTTCTTGATAACTGGACATATTTTTGCAGTCCTGCCTGGCACACTGTCAAAGTACTCTGATTTCTGACTGTGAGTGCACACCAAGTTCTGAGTATTAGTGACTACATCTCTCATCATGAGTATCCACCAGGAAAAGTCCTGAAGAATACAATATAGGTCCCCATTATTGCTGTAACAGAACACCATGAACAAGACACACAGAACAATTTGAATGCTACATACTGAACATTGTATTTGATACAAGCTTTTGACAATGTTTGCGTATTTCTAGTATTTAGGAATTCTCTTCTTCAGGATGTTGTGTTGAAAAAAGATCAGGAAACATCAGAAAATACAGCCACTGTTGGAGCACATGTAGAAAGTTGGCACTGCCCATGCTGTGAGATACATTCTTTAAGGTAAAGTACAGTAATATTCCCCTTTAAAGCCAGTAGGCGACTTTGGCAGTGGCCCTCTAGACATTTACTGTGTGTGCCTTTCCCTGACTTTAGGTTGCCAAGCTGTTGCCTATGCTTATTTCTTCTTTCACTCTCATTCCTTAACTACAGCATGGAGTACCATAACTTGCTTTGTCTTCAACGGTTTCTGAGCCTGAACCACCCCTGGGGTACAACTGAGCTACCAGATGACATTGAAGGAGTTGTTGGCATCCATCATTGAACAGAAGCACTGAAACAGCAATAGGAATGGAGAAAAGTGGAATGGATGCAGATAATCACAGTAATATCTTCTTTTGGATATGATCATCCTCTTATTCCCATACAGGCCAGAAGAAAAGGTACTTTGATCAGGGAAATGGAGTCACAATGTGGACTCAAGCCTCTCACTCATGCAAGGAATTGCTACCAATTCCTACAGCTGAAGCATTTAAAATAGTAAACTTCTTACAGCATGTTTTGAGAATATATTATTTTTCCTTGGAAAATTCACTCTTGAGTTGTTGAATGGCTCTAACTTAGAAAGGAAAGGGAGAAGCGTAGAGTAATATCACACCCTTTCGTGTCAGAAGTGCTGAATTTTTCTATTTGACATGTCATCTCAGTAAAACTCCGACTCTTCATTTCACAAAGGCAGTTTAGGTAAGAAATTAACCTGATCTTAAAAAGAAATCCAGAAGTTAAGCAAAAGGGTTAAAAAATCTGATGAGAGAAAAATTTTCATTCCAGATTACAGGAAACATTAAAGCTTGAGCCAAAACACTTTTTTTTTACTTTGTTCATTTTAATATAAAACTTGGACAAATTTTGTTTTGGTTTGACCCAAACTAATTTTCTCTTCTATCTGAAAAACCCATTACTTACTGACCTCAGCTAATCACTTTAGTTTCCTTTTAACAGAAGGGCTGAACCACGTATTTTTTTGTCGGTTCCCAAATGATAGTAGGTAACAGCAAAGAGAGGAGGAGAGGGTCCTGCAGGACATTTTAAACCAATTCATCTACGTTTGTAATATAATCCAAAGTGCCGTTAGACCACCCTCAAGCAGATAAGAAATGTATGTTAGGGGAGCTATTGAACAGGATTTTTATATTGAATAATACAGCTAGGTCACACAGATGTTTCTTCTATTATACTAGTTTTAAATTTCTATTTCCTTCTGTAACGTGGTATTACAATGTTGGTTCTCTCAGTAATAATAACAGTCCCTGCAGAAGAGATGACTCTCTTCATACCTGTTTTAGGGAAAGCTGTACCTTTGGCCTCCTAGAAATTGTTGTTCATGTCTGAATTTGATGGTTCAGCTGATTGCCAGTCTGTGACTCATTCAGTAACGAATGAACAAAGTTTCTATGATTGGCCTGCTAGATTCATACTGGAAGATTTGCAAAGGAGAGAAAGACAGAGTGCTTTCTTTTGAGGTTCAGGGGCTTGTCTACTTCCATTCAAGCTGGAATTATCTTGAAAACTCTTTGTGCCTGGCAAGGTCATTGAGCAGATCCTCCTGGAAACTATGCTAAGACACATGAAAAATAAGGAGATGGTTAATGGCAGCCAACATGGCTTCAATTGGGGTAAATCATGTCTGACAAGTGTGGCAGCCTTCTACAGTAGGGTTACAGCAATGGTGAATTAGTGAAGAGCAACTGGCGTCATCTACCTGGACCTGTGTAAAGCATTTGACACTATCCTGAATGACATTCTTGTCTCTAAATTAGAAAGACATGATTTGATGGATGGACCACTCAGTGGATAAGGAATTGGCTGAATGGTTATACTCAAAGAGTTGCTGTCAATGGCTCAATGCCCAAGTGGAGACTAGTGAGGACTGGTATTTCTCAGGGATCAATATTGGGACTACTGCTGTTTAACATCTCTGTTGATGACATGGACAGTGGGACTGAGCATGCCCTCAGTAAGTGTGCTGATGACCTTAAGTTGAGTGGAGCAGTCAACATGCTGGAGGGAAGGGATGTCATCCACAGGGACCTAAACAGGCTTGAGAGGTAGGCCTGTGCAAATGTCATGGAGTTTTACAAGGCCAAGTGCAAGGTCTTGCACCTGGCTAACAGCAATCCCAGACACAAATACCGGCTGGGCAGAGAACGGCTGGAGACCATCCCTGAGAAGGTCTTGGGGTGTCTGTTGAGGAGAACCTCAACATGACCTTACAGTGTACATTTTGCAGCCACATCCTGGCTGCATCAAAAGCAGTGTGGTCAGCAGATTGCAGGAGGAGATTCTACCCCTCTACTCTGCTCACATGAGACCTCACTTGGAATACTGTGTCCAGGTTTGGAGTCCTCAGCGCAGGAAGGACATGGGCCTGTTGGGATGGGTCCAGAGGAAGGCCAGAAAAATAATCAGAGGGCTGGAGCACCTCTTCTATGAGGACAGGCTGAGAGAGTTGGGCTGTTCAGCCTGGACAAAAGAAGACCCCGGGGAGACCTTACTGCAGTCTTCCAGTACCTAAAAGGGGCCTATAGGAGAGATGGGGAGGAACTCTTTATCAGGGATTGTAGTGATAGGTGAGGGGTAACATTTTTAAATTGAAAGAGGGGAGATTTAGATCAGATCTCAGGAAGAAATTCTTTCCTGCGAGGGTGGTGAGGCACTGGAACAAGTTGCCCAGAGAATTTGTGGCTGCCCCATCCCTGGAAGTGTTTAAGCGTTAAGGAAATTGGGGCTTTGAGCAACCTGGTCTAGTGGGAAGTGACCCTGCCCCATGGCAGGGGGGTTGGAACTTGATGGTCTTTAAGGTCTGCTCAAAACCAAACCATTCTGATTCTATGATTCTGTGAAACTGCTGGGAATTTGGATGTAGACTCAACAAAAAGCTGTTTTCAGGGCACCAAAAAAGGCGTGAGATTTTTTTGAAAGTTCAGGGTGTTTCCTGTCCTTTTTGAGTCTGTTAACTCCCAGCCGCTCCAAATCAAATCTAAATTTGACAGATCCTTATGCAGCAGCTGACTCACCGGACATGGAAAGGACCGTATCAGGGTGTCTTAGTCATACTTAATTAAAAGAAGATGTAGCAGCATTTTAACATGCATAACTGTTTATACATCTTATCTTCCCACTACAGGAAGGCATTTAATTTCCACATTTGATGTTTTCTGAACAAAAATGGTCCTAAGCTGCCTTTAATATCCATGAAGCAGGGCTGAAACTTCAGTTTATCTGTCTAAGCTATGTATCATAAAAGGGTCTTTTTAACCTACCTATTATTATACAGTTACCACAGTGACTTTTTCTTTTGTTTTGTAGAAAACTAAACAATGTAAGTGATTAGGGAGCTATACAAAATGTTTGGATGGTGATTGGCATAGCTGAGGCCCCTCTGAAGTCATCTTGGGGGCTTCTTGTACTCATAATTACTTCCCACTGTGCCTGTGTTCCACTCTGTCAGCTGGTGCTGGGCAGGTGGTGGGTGAATGTCTATGAGTCTGCTTCCTCCGGTGTCCCCTCGGGCTGGCAGGGTGTTCCCTGGATGCTCCCAGGCAGCCGGTGGAGGGCGGGACAGATGTCTTGCACAAGCTGCCTCCTGTGTCTCTCTCGTTCACTCAGTGTCTCCGTCACCAGAAGCTTTTTGACATTTCTGGTTTTGCCAGCCTCCTGCAACCGATTTGTGAATGAGGCTGGGGATAACATGAGATGGAGAGGTTATCTGCTTTGAAATAGAGCGAGCTGCAGTGCTCTCATCCTAAATGTGAGATACCCCTCTAGCTCGCAATCCATCTCCTCTCTGTCCTAGAGAAGGAAAAGGAGTTTATTTCTGCTGGTGAAACAAGATTTGCCCAGTGAGGTGACTTACATTTACAGTTATCACATTTAGAAAGTGAGTGGCATTTATATACTAGCCAGTTTTGCATACAAGCATCTCAGTGAGCTCCAACATGCAGGCATGCTGCAAAAACAATGAGAAGCAGATTTAACAGTTGGACTCAGCCGAGCTCTCAGCAGATGATACCCAGCAGCTCTTTCGTGCTGGTATCTGGCCTATCTGGATTTAAAATATCTCATCAAAACTACCCTTCATTGACTTCAAACTTTGGTACTATTGGTCTGGTCAGTCAAGCAGAAACAAAGTTCTATCACTATCGAAGCACTACTCTTCCGTAGCTTTGTAGTTTTGCCCATAAGATGTGTAGCACTCATGTATAGAAATATTTCCAAGATTGTATCTTGGGCCATAATTTATAGAAATGCATTTGTTTGCCATGAACGTCAACCATGTTTCCCAGCTAAGGAAAAGCAATGAGTGTTCCAGACATTGGCCAGGTCCTGCTCAGGGGACCTTTTTTCCTGAGTAGGAAAAAGGGGCAATTCATCTAAACAATGCGTGTCTTTAATGAAGGTCTCTGTCTCTGCGTTAGTCACCTTAGAACCCCATTGTAACCAGTGGGGATCACTGGTACAGTTACCATACTTTGTGCTGACTAGATTCATCTGATCCTGAAATGACCATAGTACTGATTGTACTGGGTGGACCTACTTGTCTGGAAAGGGAGACACAGCAACTAGTTCATGAGCAGAAACCCAAAATTCAGCAAGATGGTTCCCATTTCTAAATCCTGCCCGAGACCTTAGTTATCATTGAGATCAACATAACTAAACACGATGTACTTGATGCACTCTTCAATGCATATCTGAGGAGCTGGGGCTTATTTGTAACTTCATGCATGGGATAAGCTCCACTGTGAGACTGTCTCGTGTATATATAAAGGTTATGCATGTGTGTGAAAATGGGTGCAGGATAAAGTTCTCACTAGAATGTTAGTAATTCTTGAGAAAACTAGTATGAATGTGTGAATGTTGAGATTTTTAGATCATGTTGCTGTATGAGCTTTATGTGCTACAGATTTTTCTTAAGGATGAAAATGGCTATACTCTGCTAATTTCGCAAGGAACTTGCTACGAATGTGCAAAAATCATTAAGCAGCGTCATAGAGAAGGAATCAGTCTTTTCTACATATTATCAGTAAAAAGTGCTTGGTGAGTGCCAACTTTCGTATTCCCACATACTCAGAAGGAACTCTATAGGTTTTGATTAGAATATCCAAATGAGGAAACTAATCAGGAAAGGAAGGAAAAAGCAAGAAATAAAACTGCAGCTGGGAACAATTTCAGAAACAGGGAAAACATACACCTGAACTTTGGGGAGCACTTCATCTTGAAACAAAATCTGTCCCTGAACTTTTGTGGCCTCCCTCTAAATAATCATTACAGGAATGCTCTATTTACCTGCTCAACCTGCTACAATATGTATTTTGTTTTTACCTGTGGCTGGTATGTTCTGTCTTGTCTCCCAGCTTGTTTATGAGCTACAGGTGTGAAATGCTCCTTGGAGGCTCAGTAACTTTGGGTAATGCTCCAAATTGGATGACTTTTTCTTCTTCATAGACCTTTGAGTTTCTCTTATAAATGCCAGGGTATATGCTGTTCTCTGCTTTTGAGAGCACTAGTGTAGCTGCAAACTGTGTTTGCAAGGTGTTTCTTTGGCATATGATCATTGCCCCATGTTTCTAGCTCCTTTCTTTTTTTTTTTTTTTCCTCCTGACCTTTGTGATATGCAAATCTCACACATGCACCAGAGAAAATGAGTGCACTAAGACTGTGCCATAGCGGTGTCCCTGTGGATGTTCCTATATGTATTCAACAGTTTTCACGTCTCCTGGGTTTGCAGCAGTTTGATTTTCCTGGCAGCCTTGCTTTCAGGTTCTGACTCCCCTGTCACTGGGAAGCTAACTATCTCCATATGTTCAGGCACTTCCTGAGATGGAGCTAGGCTGTGCTTGATCACTGGGATGAGAGTCTGGCATCCAGTTCAATGAGACCCTTTGTTTAAGCAGCCCATTTATTGATAGAGAGCACCAAGCATCCCTTCCTCCTTATCAATGGAGGGATTTAAATGCTCACTACATTCAGCATGAGGTATTGCCTCCCACCCTCCCTTGCTGTTAAATGGCAGTTAAAGGACCGAATGAAAAGCAACAGCAAGTTATTGGTCTCAATAGTGTTACAGAAAGATATGGTCCCTCGCACAGGAAACATCACGTTTGATATAAAACAAGTTTCAGAGTAATAGAGTTGCCAAATTATTTGAAGTGATGTGTACTTCTTATGTGTATCTACCACTTTAAATCAGTGCCAGAAGGCTGTCAGATAAGGGAAGCATAATTCTGAATGCAGATGAGCTGTGAACAGACAACAAAGCTGGAAGGAGCATTAGAGCTGGGTCACAGTGAGTTAGACTATCTGTTTCCCACAGGTTACCAGAATTAGATATTAAAGAAGAAATAAAAATAGTGAGTTTGCTTTTGCTCCTTGGACAGAGTTAAGGAACAGACAGAGACATCTCTTAATCCACCCTACTATAACGGCTGACACAGTATAAGCTAGCAATAATTTATGTCCCACCCACTAGATGAATAAAAAAAGAAGGAAGTCTGACTCAAAGACATGTCACTGTGTCAACAAACATCTGTAGTAACGCATTTCATGTATGTCATGGCTGTGTCTTTTATAGGAATATGACCATTAGACTGACTGGGGTTTAACAGCACATTTCATGATCTGGATCTCATTAGCAGTGCAGACTAACACCCAGACTATGGAGTCTTGATATGGTTTTGGGAAAGTTGGATGTATTGTTGAGCAGTGCTAAATTAGACAGATAAATCATCTGTCTAATTGGATTTATTTTTTTTTTTTATGTCTATCTCCCACCCCACCCAACCCCACCCCAAAACTGTTATGTTGTTTGCTTTGGGTTATTGGTTTTGGGTTTTTTTTTGTTTTGTTTTTCCCAAGAAAGCATATTGTAGTCTGAAAGGCTGTTCTATCAGTACATAGAATCACAGAATGGTTGAGGTTGGATGGAGCCTCTGGAGGTTATGTGGTCAAACACCCATGCTCCAGCAAAGACACCTAGAGCTGGTGTCTCAGGACCATAGACAGATGGCTTCTGAATATCTCCAAGGATGGAGACTCCACAACCACTCTGGGCATCCTGCTACAGTGTTCAGTCACCCTCACGGTGAAAGTCTTATTCTTAAATTTGGAAAGATGTAGTCTTAAAGGAACTAAGCACAATTAAAAGTGCAACTATTCCAGGAACGGCATAACTGCACCCAAAAAAAAAAAAAAAAAAAAAAAAAAAAAAAAAAGAAAAGAAAAGAAATGATCCCACGTCAGAACTTGCTACAAGAAGTTCTGTAAAGTACTTGCCAAAATACAAGAAAACTGTCATGACCAGTGGAATTTTATTTCAATGGCTATGCAAATCACACTTAAACAATTTGTACCAGTTTTTCCCCAGTCCTGTGAAAACTCAAACAAGCAAAGGAAAAAACAAATATCTTCAAGCTCCCTCAAAATTCTCCATCTAATATTTTAAGAATGACTTTATATCAGACTTTGAAATTTTGAATGGACACATGGTATGGCATGATTTTATCAAGTTACAAAATAGGAAAAAGAATTGTGCAGTGTGTGAACTGAAGCATGTAGAAGCTGATAACAAGACCTTTTCTCCAAGCTAGTTAGATGATGCCAAATCTCACTGGCTCATATTCAGGTGATTGCAGTTGGAGTTGCTTCCCCATATCTGTAGCTTGCAAAATGTATATCTTATTACTGGCAACTCCATTCTTACGTATGGGAGGATAAAATAATTATCTGAGAGTCAGCTGCCATAATTGTTCTGGATGGGAATCACAGGGCTCCTCTGAAGGCCCAGACATATATTTACATTACAACAGCTTTACAAATTACTGTGCATCCAGTGAGCTGTCAGGATTTCCAATAACTGCCTAAGAATTTGCTAAGGCACTGCAGCACAGCTCCTGTCAGTTTCAGGGCTTACAACAGCAAAAGTCTGATCTGATGTTTCAGCTTCAGGAGAACAGAGGACCCTTAAGAGCAGAGCACAGAGGGAGCAAGAGCCTGATTCTCATGTCCCTTGAGAGATGTACAGCAGCTATATCAGAAGTGAAAGTGACATGCTTTAGCATCCAATGCAAAGGAGATAGGCAATCCATCACCCTTTAACTTACGCTAGGTCCATGTTGAGTTACAGACCTTTTCCACCATGACTGTGACCCCACTTTTCAGGTTTGCATCTTCTGAGTGCTGAGACTTCAGGCTGTAGGAAGATTCCAGGCAAAGGACATTTTCCTCATTTTTCTGGTGTACTGCTGAAACCAACTCACCCACAATTATAGAAGTCATGTAGTGTCAAAAGAATATGCCTCCAAAAATGGTCACAGCTACCCTGTGGTTGACAGAACAGAAGGAAAGAGGATAATTTAACTGTGTGGGGACTGTGAAGGCATTTGACTGCCAAATGGATGCTGTGAGTGATGTTAGGGGAAATGAATTATTTAGGATTACGAAAACTGGAAAACACAGACAGATCTTGTATCAAATTCAGTTTTCAAAAAGTGGCTTTTGTGGTTATATGTAGTTATCTGCCTTGTCTTTTTGACCAGAAGTCACTCAGGCTGACAACTTTCTAGTGTTCTATGTTCATGCAATGCTAGACTCTATGTCTACATTTAACCATGGGGTCCAGGAGCACTTTACCTCTGGGGTCCAGCTGTGTGATGTGATGACACACCATCTCTCTTCACAGCTTGTTTGTTTGTAACTAGAGTGTATGGACAGGAGACAGATGCAGTAAGGTCTGATGACAGTAGAAGAATAGGGAGGCCTCTGTGTGCAGGATGCATGCCCAAGTCCATCTGGTACTCAGTTAAGACACTGTTTTGGAGACTCAGTACAAACTGAGATCCTTAGGTGATATCAAAGTGTAAATAGAAAAACTGAATTGAAAACTGATGTGAGGTGCTGTGCTGCACCTTGGCTATAAACACCCTGGCTGATTCATTAGTTATTTCTGAGTTTTCCTGGAGTTTGTTCTTTCAGACTGAAACTTCAAGCTTGTAAAACCCCACTAGATTCACTTTAAAATCCTGAACCTCCCCACTGCTCTTAGCAGACAGTCTTCCCCGGGAAATGCCAAACACCAGGAGAACTGTCCACAGGATAGTGGCCAAAGCAGGAGTGCAAGCAGATCTACTGACCCCAGCACCTTGTGTGTGAATGAAAAAGGAATTTGACTGATCCTTCCCTGGCTCTTTGCCTTTCTCTTCCACTACTCCTGTGCAGAAACCATCCTCTTCTGCCCAGAAAGATATTTCACTGAAGTTGACAAGTCCAAATCAAGAAAAGGTGCTTTCTGAAGGGAAAGATCTTGAAGGAGAATTTTATTAATATTTTCTGATGCTTTTTTTTGCTTACAGAGTCTAAGCAGTGAATGAGAAGAAACACCTACTTCAAGGGGGAGAATGTCTTTCTTTCTTTCTCTCTTTCTTTCTTTCTCTCTTTCTTTCTTTCT
>VXBW01006080.1:1112288-1241354 GCA_013400375.1 Thinocorus orbignyianus | reverse complement strand
CTTCCTTCCTTCCTTCTTTCCTTCCTTCCTTCCTTCCTTCCTTCTTTCTTTCCCCAGCCCACCTCTGCTGTCTCCTCCTTGTCCCCTAATTTGGGATCTCTAGCGGGGAATCTGGAAACTTAAAGTCTTCCAAAAAGAGAGAAAGGAAAAAGGCAGCATGTCGTATTTCTCTGATAACTGGAACGTCTTGGTTTACATCTGCTTCCTGTACATGGAATTCTGAGAAGCAACAAACTCACCAGGAATAATACTGCCTGTGCTTTCTTTTTCTCTTTAAACAGAAACAGCGTAGTTGAATTTGCAGTTTGAGCCCATGTAACTAGTAATTTCTCATGAAAAATACAATTGGGAAATAGCTATAAGCATCTTTCTGAGAATGATCACATCTGTGTTAAATAGGCTGCATTTAAATCACATTGCTACTAAACGAAGACATGGGTGGGAGTTTTTCTGGAGTTCCCAGAAACTAAATGTCATAGGGCATGTCTGCTGGCTAGTTCATTCCTACCTCCGATCCATGTGGGACCACAGGGCTCACATGAACTCACATGAATCAGTCTACATATGTTGATGAGGGTGACAAGGCATCTGAGATTACCAAAGCAATTGAGGAAGCTGCAAATTAATTAGAATAGATTATTTTTTCCACACCCTAGGGCAAATAAGGAATTCATTTGTGAATTGTTATGGCTGAGTGGAGAAATAAGTTTTAGGAAATTCACCTTGCTGAAGAAAATTTTCTTTTCATATAAGTAAAAAGACAATAGGCATACAAACACCTCCTGATTAGCATGATCTCTGACTGGCATTAGAAAAATCAGTAACGTGCTTTTATTAGTGGAACAAGCATGTTTTTGTTTTCTCTTTGTTCTGAGTTCTGGATAGATAAATGAATGAAATGGGTACAATCTGGAAGGGGTCTTTTGCTCTGTACTTTTTTTCCGTCTTGTCACCATGGAACCAACATTCACGTTTCTGAAGCACTTGAAAAACATTTGAACAAAGAAGTGAGACCATAGATGGTCTGAAATGAATAACATCATTGTCAGTGCAGCAGTAAGGCCTAACATCTTTTATTTTTGATATCTGGTAGTCGCTTTATAAGTTAATGGACAAACTTTCCTTTTATGTCCTTTTGCAATGTATATAGAAACAGCAAGCACAATGGACACACTGGCATTGTTTTCCCAAACTATCTCTGTAGAGATAACTGGGTTATTCTTCCACATTAGACAAAAATAAACCACTGCGAAATGGACAACTTAGCTTCAACAGAAAAGGAGTGGGGTAAAGATCTTCTGATGCAACTACTGATTTCCAGCACTCAATACTCAAATACCTTGTAAATGCCTGATTTTCAGAATACAGGTGCTCTACCCTCTCCCAGCTTGGGCTCCTTCAATAAATTACAGGGATCACTTCAAGTTACATTTGAAAATCTCAGCACAAGGACATTTCAGAGTCTGAAAGTATCCAAGTGAAGAGCATCAGCAAGCATCCACGCTTGAATACATTATGTACCAATACATATAAAAGCAGCTACACTGAAATTACCCATGCTCTGCTGTGTTACTTCTTGAATGTAAGCCTGGTGTATCAGAGACTACACATTTCTGAGGATGCTGACATCCTGGAGGAAATCCAAGGTAGGAAAGGGAAACTTTTTCTTCTCCCTTTGCTAAAAGTGCAGCAGACAGTGGAATTGTCCTTATCTAGTCTTCTAGGAATGATCACAACAATCATTTAGTATTTTGAAAGATTTGCTTTTTCTCCTCCTGTCAAGGTAAGAAAATGGCTCAGAATACACCTACAAACAGTTGTTAAGCTTTGATGTAAATTCCTTTATCAAAACTGGCAAATATTTGTAACGATTTCACATTTATTTTAACAATACGAAACACTGTTTATTCCACGCTATCTAATGTGTAGAATTAAGGCACTTAAGACTTCAGAAAAGAGAAATTTATCTTTAATGTAAGTGGTTAAAACCATTTTGCTATCTCTCTGATGACTTGTTTCAGCAGTGAATTTAGCATGCCCAACATACAAGATGCAGCAGCTGAACATCAAATCCAGCCCAAGCTGCTCTTGTGTTCATTAGACGATGGTGCTTATGAATCCAGAGTTCACTTTGATGTACTGTCATTAGAATGCTAGAGCGATAGCTCAAGTACCATTACCTTCAACTCACCTTTGTTCTGCAGGATAACTTGTATTCTTAGTAAAATCCCTTCCTGTACCAATCTTTATGATAATATATGCAGGACTGCAATGTCATCTGGTTAAGTAGATGCACTGCCTTTTGGGATCACACATATCCTGTTACAAGGGTCACTTGTTCCTCAAATGTTTCTGTCTGAACAGAGAGCTTCACAGTTTCTATGTATACAAAATATTGGACAGCTTTTCCCTGCCCCAAAATTGCTACATGGGAAATTTCTATGAACAAAGAGCTGGAAGACATGGGTTGTTTAAGGCCATGTGCAAGTTAGATTGGACACTTTGCATGCTTTTGTCTTAGCTCCTGAGACTGCTTAACCTGCTTAGAGAGTTCGCATTGCTTAGTTTTTTCCCAGAAGTAAAATACACCCACTGAATGTTGGCGTTGTCTTTCATTTTCAGTGAAGACCAAAAGCAGTTGGCAAAGAGATTCCCCAACTGGCAGGAGGATGCCAGCAGGAAGAGTGGAAAGACGAGGCTGGGAATAAGAAGACTGCTAACGCAGACGTGCTAAAACCAGCACTCCGGTAGGTAGACAAAACAGCTCTGTGTTTCAGGCCCACCACTAAAGAATGTCACTTCAATGATCTGCATGTTCGCAAACACCCCCATGAGCTCATTGATCTGTCTGCAAGCTGCAATCTGCAGGTAGCTTTCTGTGGCAGAGGACATCAAAAGTAGAAATCATACCCAATATTTCCACTTAAACACAGGGGACAAAGTAATCAAGGAGGCAGACAACATTTTTGAAGCGATGACTAGAGGGACTACAGTTCAAAGTAAGTAGTGGTGCTACCAGAGGTGAGACTGTTGCACTTCAAAAGGGTAATTTTTTAAGAGAAATGAGAGGGAGAGCAAACTAGAAGTCTGCTAGAAGATATGCAAATGAGACAACCAAAGTGGAAGTTTTTAATATGAAACAGATTTCCTCTCAGGAAATGAGTGTGTTCCTCACAAATACCAAGCATGCTGCTCATAAGCAGGGAATAGAAGATTAATTTGGTGGATAGAAGTAATTATAGATGCTAAGATAACAACAAAGTGCATTATCAGGACGTAACTTGTAAACCAGCTGGGGATTATCAAAGTCAGAAAGGTGTACAAGCCAAAAGTAGCCAAGAGAGTATATGAAACTTTGTGGTTTTGGGCATGGAAAAAGTATTCTGATATTAAACATGCTCCGTTTTTGGGATCTAGAAAAGAAAGACATCTTTATATGAACATTTGACTTTTAAAAATTAGGGTGAAGATGCAAACTGAACATATCCTATGTGCCATGTGCTGACAACTGTATTGAACCTGAAAATGGCTGGCAGCAATAATCAGGCAAAGAAAGTCATCTTTCAAGAGATTTGTTTAACCAAATATGTCCTGCAGAATACATTTGATTTAATATGTATTTAATGCTGCATCTTTGTAAGTAGATATAGACCCACTGAAGTAACCAGCCTTTGTAAAGGTAGACGATCAGACTCTGCTGAGTTTAACCCAAACTCCACTGGGTTAAAAATTGGCTGGAGGGCCAGGCCCAGAGAGGTGTGGAGAATGGAGTCCAGCCTAGTTGACGGCCGGTCACAAGTGGTGTCCCCCAGAGCTCAGTACTGGGACAAGTTCTCTTTAACATCTTTACCAGTGATCTGGATGAGGGAATCGAGTGCACCCTCAGTAAGTTTGCAGATGACACTAAACTAGGTGGGAGTGTTGACCTGTTTGAGGGTAGAAAGGCTTTGCAGAGAGATCTGGACAGGCTGGATCGATGGGTCAAGGCCAATGAGATGAGGTTCAATAAGGCCAAGTACCTGGTCCTGCGCTTTGGTCACAACAACCCCATGCAGTGCTATAGGCTTAGGGAAGAGTGGCTGGAGACCTGCCTGGCCAGTTGAACATGAGCCAGCAGTGTGTCCAGGTGACCAAGAAGGCCAACAGCGTCCTGACCTGTGTCAAGAACAGCATGGTGAGTAGGACTTGGGAGGTGATCATCCCCCTCTACTTGGCATTGGTGAGGTCCCAACTGTGTACAGTTTTGGCCCCTTACAACAAAAAAGACATTGAGATGCTGGAGAAGGTCCAGAGAAGGACACCAAAGCTGGTGAGGGTTCTGGAGAGTAGGCCTGATGAGGAGAGGGTGAGAGAGCTGATGTTATTGAGCCTGGAGAAGAGGAGGCTGAAGGGAGCCCTTATCCCTCTCCACAACTACCTGAAAGGACTTCTCCCAAGTCATAGACAATATGACAGGAGGAAATGCCTTCAAGTTGTGCCAGGGGAGGTTCAGATTGAATATCAGGAAAAAATTTTACACAGAAAGGGTTATCAAGCATTGGAATGGGCTGCTCAGGGAAAAGGTTGAGGCACCATCCCTGGAGGTATTTAAAAGATGAAAGATGGGTTGACATACTGCTTAGTAATGTGGCTCAGTGATGAGTCGGTGATTTTTTTGTTTGGGTTTTTTTTCATCAGGTTGATGGTTGGACTAGATGATCTCCAAGGCCCCTTCCAACCTAGACAATTCTATGATTCTATGAGAACATGTACAGAATCAAAATCCTATCTGGATTCCAAACTTTAGTTTTTGCTTCTCCTAAAATCCGGCATGCTACCTCAGAAGTCAAATATTAATAGACATAAATGAATTTGAGAAGCAACTTATGCTAGCAATTCACATTCCAAGAAACTTCTCTTGTAGTACAAAGAAAGATTTGTTAACTAGGAAATGTAATATATTCAACTTTTATCCTGCAACCATAATCATGTCAACCTGAAATTCTTCTTCAGTATGTTAAGTCAGTGCAGGTTAATAATGTGCCTATTCACGTTTTTCTTTAAGACAATGAGTCCTGAAGAAAACATTCAGAAGTGCAAATTTCATTTGTCTTAAGAAAGAGCAATTGCTGCTGAACAGTGATTTGTAAGTCATAAAAACATTACATTCAAAAGCCCTGCACCTATAAGCTTGACAGGTGTTCTTAAAAATATTCCCTTGGTTCTCGGATTAGTATAATTACACTGTGATTGCTGCATGTCCCTGACAAACGTTCTTATGATTTCCTGGATGCCCTTATGTTTTCTGTATCCAATACTCACATGTTTATTTCTTGTTTGGTTTTACCCTATATGCGTAATTCTCACTGCAGGCCAGCCTAGGCGTTGCTTCTGATGCAGACTTGCTTTGGTACATGTCTGTTTGTGCTCTTGTGATGATCTCCCCTGGCCAGGACCCAAAGGGATCCTGCCCAGTTACACCCTGGGCAGGATGGTAGGTCATGCTCTTCAGTCCTAATGAAGGCGCTCCTTAAACTGAAAATTGCTGGATAAAGATGTCTGGATAGAATTGCACTTGTGTCTGATAATGACAAGGTGCAGTGAGTGTCCCTTCAGCCTGTCACCCAGTAGTTTCCCACTTTTGGCACTTTTTGTAACTACGTAGAAGGTGCAGGATGGACTGGCTGGTGGCTTCACACAGTGTCCTGTGTAAGGAGAGTGGCAAGTCTGCTGGCTGTCATGCATGCAGGATTGAAGACTTCCTGGATTTTACATCTGGCCATGGAAGAAAGCAACCATGCCTTGGCACCAGGGTGCCTAACGCCTTAATGCAGGCAAGCTACAGATGGGAAAGAGGAGAAAAAGCCTTTAAGGCTTTTTGCTTTAGGAACTTTATTTAGGAGCTGTCAAAACCTGGACTAGTTGTTGTCCAAAAAATAGTTATAATAATGTCTGATATACTGTGTCAGTGTGTGTGTGTGTGTATTGCACACAACTGTGTACAAGAGAGAAAAGCACAGCTTCTATTACAATCATAACTTAAGAAGCCACACAACTGGAGCAATAGGAACACATTTGACAATGAAACCGTTTTTGTTAAATATTGTAGACAATATTTAAGCCAAGACAATTATCTTCTAGATTCCTTTAGGAGAGTATAGAAAATTCCTGAACAGACCTGAGGGAAAATTATCTTACTGATCTGTTAGCACCTCTCCTGTTAATATAAACGTGGGCAAAAGCTATGTAAATACGGGTGGATTCTGAAAGGGCTGTGAGCAATTTAACAGCAAGAAGCTCCTTTTTAAATACAGAAAATGAAATGCTTAATGTGTCCCAGGATGCATTTTGTGCATGTGAGTGATGACATACAAATGCCGTGTAATGAACAACCTGAGAAAATGTGACTTGCTCTACTTTAAAATTAATTATTTCTCAATTAAATCCACAGTAGTGTACTGGCTCTGGTTATGATTACATTTCCTACTTCAACGTTATTCACCTGTTGCTATGAAAGCAAACACATTCAGCATAAGAATCAATAAGTGTTTCTTTCCCAAAGCTATTTGTTGCTTCCTTGAACAAATTAGGCTCATTTAGTTGTCTTCCAGCAGCAATCTGAGTTCACACAGCGAAGTGTGGGTCGCTTCATGGCAGACCAGCAACCAGGAGGATGACACACCTTGCCTTCATTGTATGCATATTTTCGCAGTTTTTCTACAAAATTAGTTGAAACTTGGCAAAAAGCATGCAAAAAGTCTATCATCTCAGGCCTCCTTGGCCTCTATCTCTATTTATAATGTACACTGTATTGATGTTTCTAATCTTATTTTAGAGCCATCTGTGCTTTTTCAAGCAGTTACTTAATAAAGGGAGCTGCTTGCATTATGCACTTAGGGAGGGGAACATGCCCAAACTACTGAGGTTCCTGAAGGCGGGGATTTCGGGTGATGTGCAAGAGCCCTTTCCAGGAGCAGTAGGTGCAGGTGAACCCTCATCTCCACCAAGTCTTGTGGCTAGTGTGTGAGGTGCAGGAAGCCCTGACCCTGCCACCTTGCTTTTGCAGGAATGGATTTGGGAGAAATCTCATGGCAGCTGCCAGGGCTGACAAGATATTGGGTAATTTAATTGTCAACTACCCTTATTGGCAAAGTAGGAGTTTCCTTCTACGGAGCCCCGTGCTGTGTCCTCCATGAAGGTGGGCCCAGTCCTGGGACTGCTTTTGCTGGTCCACACAAAAGAGAGAAGTGTTTGCAGGAATGATGTATCCTGGGCTTTACAAGTGAGCCAAAATTCATGCGATTGAGGTTACTGAGGTTACTTTGATGGTGTCAAAGTCAGAATTTAGAGGTCCAACCCTGGCAGCCAGTTTCACAGACGCATGAACTGAAGAGATCAGGTCAGTGTTTGCTGGCTGTCATCCTCTTCATTCTGCTGTCTTTTCTCAAAATCTCTCCCTCAAATCACTGTTGGTTTGGCAGTGAACTTTTACACTGCATGTGACTGATTAAGTATTCCCTTGGGCTGTATTTTAGCATGAGTGGGACTGCAGAGGAAGGGGCAAAACCTGTGTTATTTTCCTACTTGGTTCCTCTTCTGGTAAAATATTACAGCGCCATACCTTGCTGTTCTGTTATTCTTTCTACTTTGTTAAAATGTCTACAGATCTTTGGACATTTGTGCCGAAAAACATCCCTATTAGTCTCCTTCCATTTCCTCTCCCACACTCCTCCAGGGTAGAAGCCCTTCATTTAACTGGGGCTTCTCACCCTCCTCATTGCCCAACAAACTAAAGAGTGAAGAAAAGAATTATTGTTATTTAACAACTTTGAATAACAAAAAAAAAAAAGAAATTAAAAAATAAAAAAATGCAGCTACTTAAAACCCATTAATGTTGCCATTTCAGCAACATTTTCAGTGAAAAGAATCATCTAAAAACACAGACACTGTATTACCAAGAGCCTTGGAAATGCACAGAAATTAAATGTCTATATACTTTCTGCAACCACATTGGCTGCAAGAGAGCATTGTAAACAGTTTTATTAATGTGACTGTAGCAGGATTGTTTTCCTGGACCTACAGACAGTCTGAAAGATTAGTTTGGGATTTGTGTAATTTACTTAGACATCAAACTTAACACCTGAACATCACCTAAAATTATGGGACTTAAACGAAAATAGTGTAATAATAGCCTCCTTAAACCAAAGGGTTAGCAGAAGGTGAGCTCTGCATGTATGGAAACCATACCCAGTTGAAATAAAATTTCCTAGGTTTAGCTTGAATTACTTAATTCAGTTCAATGACAGGTTTTATCCCCCAAGGATGTGAAGTATTTCTTTGCTTCATGGTGGAAGATGGGAGCTATCACATTGAAGGAAATACACAAGGAGGAAGAGATGGGTGGGAAAAGGGAGAGAAAAGAACAGGGCATGGAGGACATCAGAGGAAAAACTGCAGAGGTCTGGAAGGGGAACACATCTTCTTACTCAGCAACACTGGCTGTAAGAAGAGACTAAGCAGATAAACATCAATTTACTACTTAAAGCCATATTCTACCCTTGAAGCATGTACAGACCTCCCCATGAGGTCAGTGGGTGTGCCAGTCTGGGCTGTCAAAAAATATGTTGTCTGAAATCCGTATCCTGGTCTTCTGGGAGTATATGGATGTGGAATTTGGCACTGGCTGTGGAATGAGTTTGACATTACTGTAAAGAGCAACTGACGTTGGTGGACTCATGTCCGAGGGGTGATTGTGCAAGGATATGCTTTTTCACCCTCAGCTCAGGGGAAAGTCCATCAGGCTGCATACTATGAAAAGATTGCCAATTAATTTTTGGCTGTTGGGGTGTTTTTGTGATTTTTAATGTATTAATTCTCACACCTTCCTTCTTGAAGTAAGGAAGAACATTATCTGTTTTACTAGGCATGGAGACCAGAATGTGCCAGGAAACTAATGGAAGCTCTTTCTGGTAACACAGAGAATTCACGGAGGAAAAGGGAAGGGATCCATTGCAGAAGAATTGCCCTCCTTGATGGCATGGCTGTGTTTGCACAGATTTTAGCAGGACCAAAATTCACATCAGTCCAGCAGTTTGAGGCAGCTTACTGAAATTAGTCAAAAAATAAAATAATTCTAGTAATCAATACCCAAAGGACCTAACGCTTGGGATCACTACTTAGTTTTCAGCACATGCTTTGATCCCATTGGTAGCAATTGTGCTCCAAATGGCATAACTTGCACACAACAGGAAAACCGAGGAGGCAACCATACAGCGAGCAGCATTCTTTGAGCTTAAAGACTAGGGGAGAGGGCTAAAGGACTGGCAAAGGCTAGAACTGTCAGAAACCAGATGGGTTTGGGAGAGTCTGATTTCTCTGGTAGAAGAATTTAGGCTAACATAAACCACTTCCAGAAAAGTTTTAGAGGAGGTGGAGTTAATGATAATATAAGGTATTTCAGTATGCCTGGAAGCTTGGCTGGTGCAAGATGCTCCCTGAGAAAGATCAACAATAGTCAAATCTGACAAAGATATCAACAATCTCCTGTAAAGCAGTTGAAGTATAGTCTAAAATTTACAAAGTTCTCCTAATCCTGAAGAGAGATTAGATAATATCTTGAGGCATGGGGTTTCTGTCCTTTCTAAAACTTTCCTGGCATTGATTTTCAACATTTGCATCTTTGTATCTTCTTCAGAATGCATCGCCAAATCTAATCTTGTCTTAAAACATTCCCTAGTCTTTAGTTTTCTTGATCCTTTGCGAAGACACGTATCGCTATAGGTGCCAAACTGTGAAGAAGTGTTTTCTTGCTTCCATTTTGAACTTGCTTTCTTTGAATTTCATTGCATCTCTCCTCCTTCCTGTACTACAAGCCAGAAGAAACAAAAAATAAACAAACAAACCAAAAAGCCCTGTGACCTTCTGACCTGCTCCACCTTGGATAAAACAGATGTAGGAGAACAAAATTGCCAACTTCTAAGCTGTTATAGCAAAGGAGCATGAGAATGGTGACTAATAGATAGGCTGTGCTGGGAGAAAGATAGCTGCTAGGTAAAAGCCCAGAGATAATTTGGCATTCAGGCAACAACTGCATGTCAAGTCTTTTCACAACCTCTTTTTTCTTCAGTATGGAAGCTGTCTCGCAAGCATCAAGCCTGTCTTCACAAAAGGAATTGAAATCTGTCCTTATCTGGCATATACATTAAATATACTTTAGATTTTGTCTGGCCTGGAATTTTTTCACTCCCTTCATTCTGAATTTATGTCCCAGTGGGGCATCTAAACGGGAGGTGACAGTATGCCTCTCTGTACCCCAGCCCTGACAATCCAGTTGCTGACAAGGAGAAAAAGTGAATTAGAGAGTCATGCTGCTTCAGTTCAGTTTCTCTCTCGAAAATAGATATCGATGTGAAGTAGCCATGAAAGGACTTTTTGTGTATGGCTTTATCCTGTCATAGCAGGGGTTGCTGTAATGAACTGAAGAAATGTGAGATGAAGTGGGAATACAGGCATGGATGAAATAACTGACAAAATGTCAGGAATCCTTTTTTTATAAATCTAAATGTAGAACTGAAACTAGAGCTGCAATGTATTAAATAACTGTCAAGTGGAGAATTACTGGTAGCTGCCTTCCAACTCTGTGTAGAAGATGCCTTTCAAAATACTAAGTAGCATCATTCTCAGCTGATGCTTCACACAGCAGTGTACGGGAATGCAAAGCGGGATTTAGATGCACAGCAGTAGTAGAATGGCATACTGCTGCAGGCTGTGGCAAACAAGGCCAATTAGCACCCGTTGGAATCCTGCCCTCATGCATGCCAGAGAACTGTGGAAGTGCAGAAACACCTAATAACTTCTCAATGGTGGTCTTGTGTTGGGATCTCATGCTTCTTGTGAAAGGTTAGTCCTGATCAAAGTTATCGAGAGCGTGGCACAAAAGAAGAACCTTATTTGACATTTCAGGTGAGATCAGGATGAAAAAACTAGGCACAAAAGGAGCTGACTGAGTCATGGAAAATATTGTTACCCCAGGCCAGTTGGATACTTTGTCAATGACCTCACGGACAGTCATCACCAACCTGTCTGTGTTATTCTTCCCTCTCATGCCCCACCAACAGCAAGCAGTTCCCACCATGAGCTACAAGACCTAAGAGTGGAAGCTGGAGTCTGTGGCTCTCTGCTGGGCCTGGGCCAGCGTGTTGGGTTCATGTACAGTCACACATGTGTCATGTTGGTGACCACAGGAGGGACTGGCATGCTGAAACAGTGAGATGGGGAGACATTGATGTTACACATAGATCCTTGCAGAAATCTGGATTAAAAAAGTACAGAATAGCATAGTTATCAAGGATAGTGGTTCAACTTTCTGTTTCACATTTCCTGCTTGATCTTGAACCAGACTCTCACCCTGATCAGTCACCCAGGTTGTGAGAGCATTGCACCCCAGAGCAGGTGCCTGAGATGCTGTCCGTCTGACTTTACAGGACACAAAAGCTCTTCACAAACAGTTAATCTGTGCCTCCAGACAAGTTTTCATAGCACTATGTTATATTTTCCCTGCCCACTGACATCAAAAGAGCTTCTCCATGCAATGAGGGAGCACCACTGGTACTTGGTACTTTTGAGCTTTGATCAATAAAAGCACAGACCTGCAGTGGCCACAATATAAAAACTGCACCAAACCTTTCCAACAGCATTCTCCTGTGCTGACCTGAGGCAGGAGCATTGCAAAAACCTGTCTCCTTCATTTATGACAAATCAGCTCTCATACACCAAAACTTGTTAACCTTATGTATTGCCTCTACTTGATGAAAGAGATATAAAATCTTTCTGCTACACCAGCTAATTCCCCTGATAAAGGTGCACGAGGCTTCAACCTCGGCTCTCTGTAAGAGTGTGACATTGAATGCCAGTGGTCTGTCTTGTCACAAAAATCTCGGCTGCTCTGATGGTGGAAACTCACCCCAGGGGTTGTATCGGACTGCAGCACTCATAAACCAGACACGTGGCATCATTCACCCTCAGGCATTTGCTTCAGAACGTCTGTCCCTGTTTCTAGACCACTCTGAAGTTGTGGGGTAACTTCTTCTGAAACAAATCAAGGACAGACAAGTGAATGTTAACTGGGCTTGCGTAAAGACACTGGTTCCAACCACCGTCCTCATGGACCAAGGCTGGGAAGGATGCAGAAAAACTCCAAGCTGGCTGTGGGATACATCCCATCTTCTGGGCATTGCACTACTTCACTATTCTTCATTTATTTTTATTTCATTTTGTTTTGCCTTAAATATGAAAACTGAGAAAAGAAGTGCTGAAGACAGAGATGGAGATAACATTGTAAGCACTATGATTTCACCTCTTCTGGTAGGTTTTGTTGTTTCATTTAGCCTGTATTAGGGCTTTGCCTACCTTTTGATCTCAGACTCACTACTAGAACAGATTTGCTATTAAAAAAGTACTGCTTTTAAATTATGTTTTCTTTAAGTAAGTCTGGAGTGTGATTATTTTGACCTGAGAAAATAAGAGACTGTTTGTTTTAACTGAATTCATGACATATGTTTGTAATAAATGGGCTTGGGCAGTTGTCCTGATGCTAAACGGGCCAAAATTTGAAATTGCTGCAGCCCTAGTGAAATTTCAGCACTGCAAAATCCAGAAGAAAAAAAAAAAAAAGAAAAAAAATCATGTGTGAAAGTTAACAACTGAGCAGAGTGAGTGAGCTTGGGGGCAGAATTTATGGCTGCACAGTATGCTGGGGGACAGAGAGCAGTGGAAACATGCTCAGAGGGAAGAAAGAATTTCTGAAGCTCCCAGCAAGACTGTGCCCTGCTTCCATTTGCAGCTCTGCAGACTGAGCTCAGCCGTCAGCCACCTGTATTTCTCCTCAGGAGCAGCAGTTCCTACTCAGACCACCTACTTGGAAAACCAAAGCCAGTTAAGACAGAATTTAACTGCTTGGATTCAAGATGGGGACGCAAACTGCCCATTACCCAGGGAATCCTAGCTGAAGTGCTTCTTTGGCTGTCTGTGCCTCCAGCTTTGCCTGAAAAATTTCCTGTGCCTTTCCAAATACAGTGTCTCTTTGATGATGTGAGGTGACAGGCTGAATTTCACTCAGGCAATTTAATCTCACAGTCCTCCCCACCTCTTCCTTTGACATGACACAAGGTCAATGATGGACATCGACAGAGCACATGCCAGGTACAGACTTCTGACTACAGAAACTCTTCCATGGCCATTTGCAACTGATTTCATAAAACTGGAGACAAGAGGTGATTATCCCTCTGCATTCAGCATTGGTGCAGCCTCAGCTTGAATACTGTGTGCAGTTCTGAGTCCAACAGTTTGAGAAGTCCTTGAATTTGTCCAGAGGGCAACAAAGCTGGTGAAAGGGCTGTAAGAAATGTCCTATGAGGAAAAGTTAAGGACTTTGGGCTTGTCCAGTTTGGAGAAAAGGAGGTTAAGGGGCAACCCCATTGCTCTCTACAGCTTCTTGAGGAGGGGAAGTGGAGAGGGAGGTGCAGATCAGTTCTCCCTGGTATCTAGTGGTATAGGGCATGTGGGAATAGTTCAAAACTGCATCAGGAAACCTCTCTTTATTGAGAGATTAATCAAATACTTGAACAGGCTTCCTAGAGAGGTGGCTAATGCCACAAGCCTCAAAGTGTTTAAGAGGCATCTGGACAACATGCTTTTAACAACATGTTTTAACTTGCTCAGCCCTGAATTGGTCAGGCNCAAAGCTGGTGAAAGGGCTGTAAGAAATGTCCTATGAGGAAAAGTTAAGGACTTTGGGCTTGTCCAGTTTGGAGAAAAGGAGGTTAAGGGGCAACCCCATTGCTCTCTACAGCTTCTTGAGGAGGGGAAGTGGAGAGGGAGGTGCAGATCAGTTCTCCCTGGTATCTAGTGGTATAGGGCANTCCTCGCCTCGCCTCGCCTCTCCTTTCTCCTCTCCTCTCTCCTCTCTTATTGTTGTTTTACAGTGCAAGTGCTCTACCTCTATCTTCTGTGGCTTGAAAAGAAGACGGTGCACAAGATCAGATGTCACTCCATACCTTTTACAGTAGCAGGGTATACGCAGATTCTAATCCTTGTGGCCTCACCAAGCTCACGTCCTCTGCTCTCCAGCCATCATAGCTCAGATGGAGCAGTTGTCTCTTTTTCTTTACTATGATTTCCTTAATAAATTAGGCTGGTTTGGACTTAATCTGAGCAGTGTAAGAATTAACTGATGCACTGAACAAAGCCTTGAGGAAAAGCCCCACAAGAATCAAAACACCTAAGAGCAAGAGAATTCAAAAACAATAAAGTCTACAACATAAGTGTCCTTCCCTCCAGCTTAACTTTTTTGAACTTGGGTTTGCAAAGAGCATCCTTAGACTTACTGCTTTGTTTCTCCTTGCTGAGAGTGGTTTTCCAGTTCTTTATGTCTGGGATGTTCTGCATGGACAAAACATCTCTACTGCTTCAGCCTGTGACCAGGAAGCATGCAGATGTCCTGAAATGACTCTCTGATTCTGTGTCAAGAGGTTTTTCATCTTGATCCGTTATGTTACTTTGCAGATTGTTTTTCCAACAGCTGTCCACTAAGTCAGCTGAAAACATTCACATGGAGAATAATTCTTCATTATCCAGGAACTGAACCTTGCTGTCAGGTCAGCTCCTGTTGTTGGATACATATGGTCTGACAGGGTTTGAAACTGCTGGAAGAGGGGGGGATATTTTTTTGACTGAGGGCTGTGCAGTGCTCACTGCTGGGTGGCAGATTAGAAGTTTTCCCTGTTGCATGACAAGGATTTCCAAGCCTTTGGACATTATAATTAAATTATTATTGACTACTGTCAAAGAAAAAGAAATGACCTGTCCTTACAGGTCAATATTACACCATAGGTAGACCTTTTCTACTTCAGCCAAGAGTGTCATTACTGATATTGCTCTACATTTTTACACTTTTGCTTGGAAATGCCATTATGGTTGCTATCTCTAAACTCTTTCCTGTGTACCAGTTTCTTCCAAAGAAGTTTTGATGAAATTATAGAAAATTATATGCCGCAGTGGGAAAGGCTCTACTTTTCCATACATAAAAAGCCAAATGGGGTCAAGGTTTACTTCTAGCATATACGCACTAGAGGATGCCAAATCAGAACACTGCTGATGGATGCATATCTTCAGCAGAAAGCAGAAAAAGCTTACAGTAAAGCCAGTAACAGCACAAAACATAGCCCAGAAAGAGAGCACAAAAAGGGCCATATGTTTTAAGTCTGTTGCCTCTACTGGATAGCATAGTCTACAGGGGGAAGGTTTAGATGCTATAATGATATTCAGTGCTGAGCCAGTAACACTTTACTGTGTTTTGTTCTTAAGATATACTATAAGGAAGGGAACATAGACTGTGTGGTGGGTGTCTGAAGAATATATCCTTCATTATTCCCACACAAGCACACTATAGCCAGGTACTATATCTTCAGGCAAACTCATTTGATGACTTCCAGTTACGTTTCCAGTTGAAATGACTTTTGAAATGTGATTGTAATTAAATCTCTTCAAGGTTTATAGAAAAGGCATACCCCTTTCTGCAATATCTGTGGGCCTTGAAACTGCACAATATACTGAGAGAGTCTCTGTTTGATTATACAAGTAATTAAATTTAAAATTTTATTAAACTTGTTAATAAAGACATAAAACATAGGGCTTCATACTTTGCTTTGATTTGTTGTGAGCTTTCACTAAATCCACAATTTCCTGGCACATGAATACTCTGTGTTTAAGGCTACTCTGGTTTAACCATGTAAATTCAAAATAGTGATATCACTTCAAAGGGAGCAGAGAAGGAAAACAGTTGAGCTTCATCAAAAAAACCTCTTTCTAAAGGCATACAGTGCATCCCATATAAAGCAGCTGTGTGAAGTTAGGGTCAGGAACTACAGGAACTGGTCAGCTTCAAGGTGAAAAGCAATGCCCAGTAGACCTGTGGAGGGCTTCACCTTCTTCAGATGAGAGATCAAAAGGCCGTCTCTGTCCTACAAGACAGCTGAGATGTTCCATTCTGGAAATTATTGCAATCTGTTTCTAAGTTGAAAGGGTGTTGGAGAGGAGAATATCTATGACAGATGAACTCCTCAAAGACAGAGTGGAGGGATCTTCAGGCTCTTTGGCTCCTGGAGGAGCCAGAGAGGCATCCTGGATTCAGGAAACAGCCCACTATTATTTCTCCTTACCTTATCCCTTCAGGCTGTAATTCCCAGAGGTGCTCGCTGAATCATAGGCTCATGTCCTTATTCTAAACTTATGTAGAATTCTAAAATATGACAAAACATAGAATTTAAGTTATGGTCTTCTCTTGTGAGCTCCCTTGTCCATGTAGAGGAGTCTGAGGTTTCAAATCCCGAGTTTCTCTCTCTCCCTCTTTCTCCAGATAAAAAAGGGCAGAAAGGTTCACAATTAATATGGCAATGCTTCCATTTCTGTGAAACCTGCAGTAAGAAAAAAAGGCTTGAAAACAAATGAACAGTGATGTTGAAGGTCATACGTTTCTTTGTACTGAGCCCCTCCATATCACTGGCTTCATAGGGGTTAATTTGCAGAAGTTTGCTGTGATTGCACATTTTAGGAAATATATGTAAGGGATTTTCTTCTCCTTTCAAATATGAACTATAATATACTCACACTTGTGCTGTTAAAAACACAGATCATAAAACACAGGCGCTACAAGGTGGCCTCCTGGCTCTGCTATTATATAGCTTTCTCAGTTCATTTTTAAACATTTACATTTGTCCATCAGACGTTAACATACATTTTGCTATACCATACACCAGGATGAAAATTTTGCTCTTAGGACAAGGCAAGGAAGATAAACTTCATAAAGCTACTCAGCCTTACTGCCATAACTTGGAGTAATTTTGGCCTTTCATGGGAGGAGAGAAAGAAGAGAGGAAGAAGGATATGTGTATATTCATTGTATCCCTTAATGTTTACAGAAACATGGGTTCCCAAGAGCCATTTCAATAATGGTTTTAGTCAAATATTTATATTGCTATAACTTTATATGTTTAATGATTTTGCCCATTAAGGTTTTTGTGGTTTAGCAAGGAAAATCCAAATATTCTTGATGATGATTGGTGAGTTAAAATCTCTTGTAGTAACACAGTGTATAAAATCCTCTCCAAGTAACTGCCTTTTTCACACATCTGGAAAGACTCCATTTTTTATCTGCCAGAGCCTTACAAGGGCAGTTTATTATATAAATAAACAGAATATATGTAGTCATAGAATGACTGAATTGAGTATAATCTTACAAAAACAAACCCTGTCTCAATACTCCTTTGTTTGTTGCCTTTTGGCACTATTATGGACTCTCCTGCATGTACCATGTAACCATTACTGCCCCAGTTTTTCCCTGATCCAAAATGCATCCAGGTGGTCAACAACAACAAGGCCAACGCTTGCCTAGCAGTGGAGTCAAATGCATCCTGGAAATGTGATCTCTGATTCTCATACACTTTCCAAGTGGATAAAAGTACCACCACTGTTCAAGATGTCACAGACCTTGTATGAGACAAGTCTGGTCTGCTGGAGCACAAGTTATTTCTTCTGAGTAGCTCTACAAAAAAGTTAGGGACTTGTGGTTCCTTCATAGCCATGACCATGCCAAGAAGTACTTTCCACTGGGACACCATACTTTCACTCAAAAGGAGAAAGTTCATGAGCAATTGTAGGGGAGGAAACAGTCCCGGAAACCAGAGGAAATTCGGTCTTGGGTGAATTAAAAGCATTTTCTAATCTCTTATAGACCCATCTATGAATGCCTCTTGTCACTGAGAGAAGATGTTGCCACTTTGTTCTTGTCCAATAGGAACCCCATAAGATTTTTACCTCTTGCTCAGTCCTTTGGTGGGAAGGGAACTGTACTGCTGCAGCACACAACCCCCAACTATAAACATATATTTAATATACTTCTTGGCTAAACGTGACCCTCCTGGGCCAGGAATGAGTTGCAAATATCTTCTGGTAGTAAGAAAAGGTTGGAGCATCCTGTAAACATGGAATGTGCTCCCATATGTAGAAGAGAAATGGCCTTACAACCATGGCAGCAGAGANTTTTTTTTTTTTTTGTCATTTCAACAATTAAATGTAATAGAGAAAAACAGAAAATGAAAGAAAGGTATTTAATGCTTTCAATTCTAGTTATTCATCTGGTCCTAGAAGCAATAAAAAGGTAGTTACACAAAAAACTGTATAGTCTAATCAGATCACGTTTACTGAAAACTCACTTCCATTTCCATCCACTAGATAATATTTTTCTGATTCATGATTTCTGTGATACAGCTCTATTCACCCTGTTACAACAAATACCAGCTACAGAGATAAGTCTTTATCTCCTACATTTTTTGAAGCTCAGGGAAAGGTAGATATGACTTGCCAGGAACGCCTTTTACACAGATCTCATTATTCAGGAACATTTCTCTGATGCAGCCACTTAAAGTGGCCATAAGGGAGGGAGGATGCCCTTGAAGTTCAGTCCTATCTATATGTATTCATGTGTTGGCTAAAGGAATTAAGTTTTTATAGGTAAATGAAGTTCAGCCCAAATCCAGGAAACCCAAAACTCAAAGTAAGATTTCAGTTTGGTATCATCTTATGTATGGGTTCTGTGCTCCACCAGGCACAGCAGTTTGGAAACCAGAGCCCTCAGGCTGCAAGTGCTCAAAGCATAATGTTCTATATGTGGGGTGATGTGGTTCTCTCTCTGTTTCTGCCCTAGGTCTGGCAAAGGAGGGGAGATGTGGTAGGATGCTGTATCTGGCACATCCAATATTTATATATCTGCACAACTCTGTGTCTTCTCTTGTACCCTAGGACTTCACAGCCCTGAGTCGCTGGCACAGGGTGGGGATGTTCGCCAGGCACAGTGCAGCAAGGAGAAGCAGAAGAGAAGTCATGTTGCTTCATGGGAGGCCTGAGCTACCTCCACCATCAGCTAGAAATGTAGGAATCGGGTGGGAGAGTCACAAAACCAGACAGTGCTGGGACATACACACAAGATAAAGAAGGAACAGGACCTAAAATCTGAGCAACTGCAATTTCCACCGTTTCACAGCCAGCCAGCAACTGATGCCTGGCTGGAAACAAACCCATAGATGTGATCGTGAAACCACCGGGGGACAGGAATTGGGACAGAGAGCCTGGCAGCACTGACGGTCACCGGCTGGGGAGCATGGGGGTATGGGACACACAGAAAAGTAGCACATTGTTTTGCAAGTCATTAGAAAGTTAAGCTAGTTCCAAAACACCAAACACCCACATATCTCAAGCTCAGTTTTCCACTTTTATAGAGCTGAGTACTAAAAAGGCATCTTTTATGGGAGAAGACAGTGAGCTATTTTTCCTGAAATCCTTCAGATGCCATGGCTTAAATGCATTCATCATGGTAACGCAGCCCCCTGCTTCTCCGAGTCGTGTGCTGCAAACAGTCCCTCCACACAGAGACCTGAATCAACCTTGTCATTACAATTTGTCACACATCTCATTCCGTTTGGTGTTGTACTGGGATATTATATCCTCTGCGTATTGCTGTAGCTGTGAGTCTGGAGTCAAGCATGGATAGGGGTGGGGATGGAAAGCAGGAATGGGAGAAGGACAAAAAGAAGGAAATTGCAGACATTAGCAACTACCCAATTTCCTCTGGAGGTTTGACGTTTCCTGTGGAAATAAGTTGGTGACATGGCAACGATGACAGGGTAGTGGAGACATACTCAAGGTAACCTTAAACCTACTGACAGTACCCTCAAAACCCCTTGGGAACTGGGGCTGGCTACAAAATCACCAGAGCAGTGTAGTGAATGCTCAGCTCCGAACCATGATGAAGAGACAGCTACCAACATCTGGACTAGCAAATCCAACATTAGTCTGGGCACACCACACTGCAACATGACCAAAGGGAGCGTGTGGACAAATCTAAAATGGGAGATGTATCTTTGTTGTATCTTCTTTTATCCACTCACTTGTCACTTCCTTGTACGTTCTCTTCTGTGCAGTAAGTCCAAAGTATACAAAAAAGGAGATGTAGATTGTTTATTTTGTTGGGAGTTATTAGATTATTTTGCTGATTCTTACATTTCATTCAATATTTTATAAAAGCTGTATGGAAACCTATTTCCTTCTCTTAATGTTGAGTCATTCCTTCAAAAAGGTAAAAAACCCCAACCTGTAAATAACCTAGGTATGCCTTTGCAGACAACAGGGGATTTGGCAAAGTGTTATACTCAAATTTATGTAAAATGTTATAGTAGTTTCAGTTCCAGGGCATTTATGCAATTTTACTGATCTAATACCTGCTAGTTTTGGCTTGGAAAAAAACCCAATCATGAAAACCAAACAAAACTAATGAAAGTAGAACAGTGAGAGTAGCATAATTTTCATTCCACAAGTAATACTATTATTTGAAACTCCAGATAAACATAAAAATGAAAAGTAGGATTTGGAGTTAAGCATTTGATTTGCCCTCACTTCTCAAGAAACATAGCTTAACCTGAAGTACTTTCCCACCGCAGTGAAAATGTTTTTACAGCACCACATACAACCGTAGTGCAATAGGTAAAACAAATCGCAGTCAAATAAATATGGGGTTCAGGACAATTCCCAAGGCTGTGGAGGGGATACTAAAATCAGGAAAGTGTTCTGGTGTGACCAGCTGTAGCAGAGCTGGTCTTTTAGTAGCATACTTAGGATAATCTTTCTCCCCTAACATCCACTTTGACTGAGCGAAATTAGCTGTCAGTAAGGGCACAGTTTTCCCCAGCAGAAACACATGGGCTTGTGCTAAAACAGGTCTGTACTGGGCACTTAACAAAACCCACAGCATAAACCCTGCTTACAGCAAACCACCCATAGCTTTGTGTCAGCGAAACATGCGAGCAAAAAGAAAAGAAAAAAAGTCATGCTAGGTACCTCTACCAAATCACCTCCCTGATTCTGTTACCCAAACAAAAACCAAAACAATTCCCTCCCTCCTTCCATCCTCCTCCCCTTCCCCTTCCCTCCTACGTTAAAAGTGAAGCAGCAGCCGACTCAGGCTATAAAAACTCCCAGTCTTTTCACAGCCCCAGACCCAGAGGGCCAGTGGAGCAGCCTGCTCCCCACTAACCTCTTTCCAAAAAACGCCCCCACCCCTTGCAAGTGAGTCATTTTTACAGGGCTCCCCAGGGTGCTCCTGACAGCTTTCGCCCAGAAATCCCCCCCTGTCTTACCCCAGGCTTTCCACCTGTGAGGAGATGGCCCGTGGGAGACCAGAGAGGCTTTTGGTTACCTCCCTGCCAGATGCAGGGTGGGGTCTCTGCAGCCCTTGAGCTCCGGTATCGCATGATGTCAAAACCTCTTCTAGTATTTTTTTTTTTAAACTAAAAAATAAAAATAAGAAATCCTCCATATTCACATGTCAGGAACTTTTAATTCCCCTTCCCAGGCTTTCCACATTGTATCCAGCTGCTGAAGTTTTCTCACACACTGGGGCTGATTAGAAAATCTTTCAAGCTATGGCTCTTTTTTTGTTGTTGTTTAACTGGAAAATGCAGTTATTTCGAAATCAAAATGCTCTTTGTGAAATGATTGTGAATATGTTTGAATCTCTTTTTGAAAGTGGACCAGGAATAAATGGTCTAACACAGCTGAAATCTCTTTCCCATTTCAGCCTTTCTTATAATGATCCTTTTGAGTTTTTAACTCAAAATAACCTTGAGTCTATGCCATTTTTATATATTTTATTGTTATAAAAAAAAAAAAAACCCAGATCAAAATGAAACACTTTGTTCAATCCAGCAGTTTTTTGATGCAATTTCTTTTAAATGGAGTTTCAAAACTTGATGGATTTTGTTTTGAATTGACAAAAAATCCTATTGCAGAGGTAAAAAAATGGATATTACGTTGATGTGCCTCTGTGAGGAGAATGCTTGGACAACGCTCGTTTTCTTAAGCCCAAATGTCCACCAGTGGAAAACCACCTGTGATTATCTGCCTGTGACTGTAACAACCTGACCAGCACAGGAATTTGTAGCATGCAATCTGCAGTTTTTGCTTTACATTCATTCTCAATGCAAATCTCCAGTATTTGGTGCTTTGGTGCTGTAACCGCTCAGCGTTACAGTATTTAATTTTCAGGCCCTGACCCTATACCCTCTAACCTGAGATTGGTGTTCACACACTAAGCAAGGAGACTGGAGCTAACAAATAACAGCAAAGGAACAGAGCGTTGCTGAAAAGTGGTGCTTTGAGGAAAGATATCCACTAGAAACTTCAAAGGACAAGGGGCTCTCTAAAGTCCCTCTCCCCTCTGCAGTAGCTTTGGGTAGCTACATGCCCCACTAGATGATGTTACCCTCCATGGAGGATTCATGCCCTTGAACTCTGCTGAGAAACGGTGAAACTATATGCTGTTTTTCAGAAAACACACATGGGTAGCAGCAACATGACGTTTTTCAGTTTTATTTTCTGTCTTCATCACTCTGGCTTCATCCGGATCCAGACTTGCCTGTCCTCCTGCTACTGGCATGAAACTCAGCAGAAAATCTATGAAGTGCTCTTCCAAAATCAGTGGCAGTCTGATCACATACTGCAACTGATCTGGAGTCAGATGGAGTTGGGGAGTTCTTGGGCTGCACAGGTCTAGTGGCAATGACAGGGAAGTCAGAAACGCCAAAAAATTTTTGTCTAGCTTCTCCTTTGGAGTTTATCCACAGGAACCTTCCAAGACACAAGTGGATGCCTCCCCACATAATTTACCAAGTCCTGCTTCACAAAAACTAGTGAAAATAAAAGAGTGGGAAGTTTTTTCTACATTATTATTATTATTATTATTATTATTATTATTATTATTATTATAAGAGAATGAGAGTGGTTTGGATTCATTTCTAGATTTTTTTCATATGAAGATAAGTTTGGGAGTTTTTGAATGGCTGCAGAAGCAGTTCTTATAAACGTTTTAGCACCACTGGAGTAATTTTCTCTCTGACTACACAGCAGAACTAAATCATCAACATTGCTTCACAAAGCTGCTTTTCACTCTGTAATGAAGGCAGGGAAAACCCTTGAAGAAATCTCGGAGCGGGAAACCATCCTGAGAGAGAGAGAGATGTTGTGACTCATCTCCATGGCAACTGGGAGTGATGACGCGGGTGGCTGCTCTGGATTATTCTTGTTTAGCAACAAGCGTACAATACATAAATACATGTTTGGTGACTAGAGCACTACAAAAACAATAGTGAACTGTCCGCGGATCCTTATCCATCAAACTAGCCCATAAACCTGGTGGGTGACAGAGATTATCAGAAATCAGCATGGCTAATAACATGAGCTGCTGAGTTGCTGGTTTAGCTTTTCTTTTAATATGAAGATAAACAGAAGAAAGCTATAATATCCCTAAAGGATTTAAGTCTGGAAGAATCAAGAAGCTACTTCTATTGTTAACTTTTCTTTGGATGCAGCCTACATTGACAAGTATTAAAGTCTCCACCTATGCGGTGACCCTATCCTGGACTGTGAGAGAGGTGTGGTGTGGGACCTCCAGCCCCAGAGCAGTGGACTGCCCACCACCAGCTGTCAGCAGAAAGCAGCAACTGTTCAATTTGAACCATTGGGATATTTTGCACATCTGCATGAACCTTTACAGACATAGCTGTAACCCCAGTGCACACTCAGGCAAGCACGGACCTTTCACAAGCTACTCTATCATCTCTTTTATTTCTTTATTGAGTATGGAAAATGCATGTTATGATAGTGATGACTTCTTATAGATTCTAAGTGAAGAAAAAATTGTTTCCCTGCTATGTAGCACTTAATTTTATTATTTTCTTTTCTTCCTGAAAAAAAGGATTAGTTCCTGTTTTAAATGGACCCATGTCCCTACCTCAGGCATCCCAACTGCACTTCTGTAACATCTCTCAATTTAACCTCTAGTGTTCTTCCAGGTACACAAGGACACTAGGAGTTTCACTCTTCTTCAAAGTGCCTTTGCCAAACTCTGTGTGTATCTTCACCTGGACGGTGAATCAGATCTCTTGGAGCACATCTGGTCTGTAATTGAGTCATAAGAGACAGTAATGATGCTATGGCCTTTCTCTCAAGTAGCTGTCATTGTCTAACCCATACGTGTGACCAAACCTGAAGTCTATGAGATCAGACTCAGATGTCTAAGATGAAGCATCTAAGCTGCCTTCAACTCCAGACAGCAGGAAATAGAGCTTGATGAACCACTGCTGTGACATTTTTGTTGTTGTTATGACTTGGAAGTCTTTATCTACCAATAAAAATATTTTTGCCATATCTTCTCTTTGCGATCAGAAAGACTTTTTTCTTTCCCCTTCATGGGAGAAGCACCCCTACAGCAACTAGTATAGTTGCTTCCAGGTAATAGCACAAAATAGTTGAATCCATTTCCAAATCATCTCATGTGAGGTGGCAACTAGGAAAACAGAAATGAATTCTTCATACTGAACTGTGTGTATCAACTAGGAAATGTGTCTTCAGCAGTACCAGAACAGACTTACAATGGGGAGAGAGAGTAAGCAACAGGCAACCTCTCATATAAAAAGCCCTACGGAAGCATATGCAACGCTAAATCTTCTGCCACAGTTAGAAGAAATGAAAGTCATCTCCAGACTGAAGGAGGCTCTTCCCAAATGAGAGTGATTTGGCAGCTCTTCTGGAGTGAGCAAGGATCTGGCTGCACAGCAATTTGGACAGATTATTTCCCTGTTTATCTGGCAGTTAGAGATGTAATACATGCTTCATTAAGAAGGATCACTAGATAGGGATGTGCTTGTTTTTAAAAACTAGAAATGAGCAGCATTCCTGTTACTTTGAAGAACATATCAGGGTTTTCTTTGAAATTTAGAGGAAGCCTGGTAACAATTACCATATTTTAATGATTACCAACAAAGGGAATATCTAAATCACAGTGTGATTTTAAAAAAAAACAGTTGGTGGTTCTGGAAATATACACTTTTGGTGCATGATTTGCAGCAGTTTTCCAGGGCCTGATTTTCAAAGGTTTGAATGTTCAGTGCTTTCAGAAAATGAGATGTCTTAATAACTTGGACCAAAAAACAGGAGGCATTCAAAGGCATAAACTTGAAAATCTTGGCATTATTTGGGCTATTTGTGTCTGCTTATCTAACTAACTTCCCATTACATGTACAGATACTAAATGGACTGTCAGAACCTATGCCTCTGCTCCTGCCACCATCCTCTTGCCAATTCAGAAAGCTGGATAAATCAGCTCCTCCCTTCCACCAAAATGAGGAAAAAAAATGGTACTTCTAAATTTATGACATTTTTTCTCGAAAAAGTTAATCATATGGGAGTTCTGCCTTTTCCTCTCCTTTTTTTATTACTTCACTCATTCCCAGCCAGCATAGGCAAGAGTCCTTCAAGCTTTCTTCTGAGTTCGTTAGTCTAAGTGTGAGTTATCAGGGTCTCATAGGCTTCAGCTAGTTTCTCAGGCTTCTACAAAACTGAATAACTTTCTGCCTGTTGAAGTAATTTCCAGTTCATATGCAGGTAAAAACGTTGACACCAGTTAGCCTTCCCTACCAATGCCATCCTCATCTATTGGTGGCACTAACGTTACAGCTGAGACCTGAGATCCACTGACCTGAACCCTGGACAAGACGTGACCAAGCAGGAAACCCTCCCTTGGCAAATTACAAACTAAAGATAAAACCAGAGACAATAAATGGATATAAACAATTTAAAAAAGAGTGAGACAATATTGATCAGGGAGATAGGCAGTGCATTCGCTATCTTAGTGGTCTAGCACCTCAAATAGTGTGAAACAGATCAATGAGTTTAATTTGTAGGAGTTCATAGGAGCTCCTCCTCAGATAGGCTGACAACCTAGGAAAAAAAACCTGAAGAGTCTGCTTGAAATTTCACAAACAAAGGGTGCGTTGTTCAGAGTTGGAAATGGATCTTCAGATAATGAAGGTCTATGAAAGCATGGACATCAGTATAGTGGATGATTTACAGAAGGCTACTTTGGAAAGATTCAGAGAAACAAGGACACTAATTGCTGATGCGCACTTCAGCTCCCAACTAATTTCTACAACTTCCCATTAACTTAATTAGAATCCCACACCTGCTATTCATATTCTGCCCTGGTGTTGTATTCAGGCTGCCCTGCACTCATATTCCATCCCCAGGTTCACTCCTGTACCTCTGATGTCCCTCAGTTTTCTAATTTATGCTTTCAGACCTCAAGAATTTAGTGTTAGAGATTACTCTGCCCTGTTGCTACTACTGCTCATTTGAGTTTCTCTGTGCACTATGTACGATTAACACAATCTTTTTCTGTGTGTCTAACAGAAGCCAAGTTGGATAAATAGAATTATTGTCCTTTCACAGTGCTCAAGTACATTTTTCCACCGAGAGAAGGTACTGACCTTTTTGCAACCATGTGATATAATATGGACCTTTCCTACTTAAATTAGTAGATAATAATTAATATTATCAGAAAATCTAAGCAAAAGCTTAACATTTACCAGTTCCATAAGGAAACAACCTCAAGAAGATAACTTTTTTCACTTTTCATTATGAAGAATTCATATTGATGGATGAAGGAAGAAGATGTTGAGATGATTGCTTTTAGGGTCAAATGACTGTAATCAGAGAGGCAAGATGAGGAGACAGAGGCCATATCTTTTATTAAACCAATAAGTACAGCTTAAAAAAAGCAGAGAAACTTTCAATGCTTCCAAGTCTGAAATGAGAACAGTGAACTTCCAAACTTAATCCAGGTTAATAAATGCTCTGGGCTTGACCTAACAGACCAGTTGAGAAAACAAAGGTGACGAACTTGTGATTCAGAGATGGGTAAGGGATTTCCAAGCAAAGTTAACAGGAAGTTTAAACAGTATGAGTTAAAGAGAGAAAAAGATGTGTTCATTGATAAGGGCAATGGTGCTATCAAATGGAAAAAAAAAAAATCAAGCAAATTATGTCATTGCTCATTCTGATTTTCCTCCTGTTACCAAAGCACTGCACCAAGAGCATATTGAAAATAGGCCTGTAGCAAGTGTAGGTAACTGAAACAAATCCTCACTATTTTGAGGAAATGAGGGAAAATAATATCTTTGCATCCACTAGAGTTCTCCCATATCCAAGATTTTCCAGGTGCAATTAATTCCTGACAACGAACACAAATGTACCTCAGACAGAGCAAGGCTAGTAGAGGAAAGATTGCTGAATATAAATTTTTTTAATTCACTTTTACACGATTTTTTACATCTTTTTTTAAAGAAAATTCTTACATTTTTACAAGAACAGTCTTTGAAAACCATCTTATGGAAGTCTAGAAAGCGTCTGTAGCCAGCACCTATGGAATCCAAATTCCTTCTGCACACAGCCCTGAATTTATTGCTATATTCATCTTGGAAAACTAGTCCCAGTGGATATCTGACCCCTGACATTTTATGGCTCACTGGCTCTTTGACAGCTACTTCTGTGTGGCTGCAGGTTATGACACAAGTGTTTCTTCAGTAGCCATTTACCTTCTCCCTTGTGGATTCCCCTTCCTTAACGTACCCCTGGCTTCACACAGAAGAACTGGAAACTAAGCCTGTGTGAGTTTGTAAAGTCACAGGGGAAAGGAAAGTGACTGACTGACAAAAGATCCCAAACAGCCTCTTTTGTAAGGGTCACATATCTGGAGTCTGTTTCAGGAACTTCTTTCAAAGGCAGAAAGCCCAAACACGCCCACGTTGCCCACCTGATCTTTTTCCTGGGTCTTGCATGCAAATACAATGCTGAGTGGAAACAAGGAATGTTAGACACTTTTATTCGTGTTAAGTTTTTTGAGGCAAGCTAAGAAGGAATTGTTCATGCTCAGTGACTTTGCTCTGTTTAATCAGATTCAGATGAAAAGATTGTTGATAGATTTCTGCAGAAATATTGCGAAACCTATTGACTGATGGTTTAGGAAGAATTTATCACATTTCAAAAATATGGGAGCCAACAAAGGTCATTTATGACTTCATTCTAGATAAATCTTTCCTGTAAAACACTGATCTAGGAACTATTAAAAGTATATTATATGTAATTTATGTGCTATTAGTATTAAATGTTCTCACTTTTTACTACTGTAGGAGCTGTTTTCACACATCAGAAACAAGATTCCTGACCTGAAGAGGCAACACTCTGAATTGGTGATAGGTGAGACCTACCATGTGGTGAAAGCTGTGCAGTCCTAACACCTGACTTACTTTATTTGGCATTCTTCACCAAGTGTACGTAAAGAACGGAAAAGAAACTGAGCAATGTCTACTTTAAAAGGCTTTGTGCCTTGCATTGCTAAAGAAAACTCATGTTACAGACACAAGCTCCCAGCCCCCAGTCCTGTCCCTCAAACCAGATGCCCAGATAGATGTGGTGCAACAGTGATCTTGGCTGGATTTCGCACAGGATTAAGATCTCTAGGAAGATGCATTTGCAGAAAATGGGTTAGTTTTAAACCCACTGATGATTTGCCATTTCCATACTCTTTACTTTCTCCTTCACATCTACTTTCATGTTGTATTTGCAGGTCTAATAATTCATATTGCCACCAAATTACATTTGGAAAAGTGGAAGAGTCTGAAAATGTCTTCAAAAATGCTTCACGCCTGGGAAAAGTCAGTTTTGTGTGAATTGTGGTTTTCCAATAAGAAAACTTTCAAGGGAAGAAATCCTGATCAGACCTAAAACCATAGTCAAAATGTCATATTGAAAAAATATAATTGGCAGCTTGGCACTTCTCTTTTTGTCTCACTCTCTCAAACTGATCACAAACATGTAACTCAGACCAGAAAATCCTGACAATGAAAATACTGTCAACTTCAAGATTAGTTTAATATTAGATATCTCAGTTCATAAACAAATAGAATTAAACCCATTTTTTTTTTCAATTACATTTTATTAAGAACATTTTTTTCCCTCTACTGAGTGAAAAAGTTGCATTTTCTCTTGACCGCATCAATAAATAAGCAGAGTTGCCATACTGGTTATTGTTTTTGCAGTGATAGAATTACAACACATCAAACACACACAGTTGTGCCAGCATGCTGTCATCTGGGGAGACAGGCTTTTTGGGCTCTCATCCAATCAAAAAGCCAGAGAGATAATGAAAATACATGTCTTGGACACTTTATGATTAATTGTAAATAGGCCTAGAAATATTAGCTTAATAAACAGCTTTTGTAAGGAATACATGTTATTAAAATATACTTGTCAATGTCCAGTTCTAATAATGAATGAATAACACTTCTGTGATATATGAGGTGATGGCAAAAAGGAATGATAAGAGTGATGTCATAGCTAAAGGATTAAATTAAGTTGTTTGAGGAGGGCTATGCCACATAGGGAATCTCCCTAGATGCCCTGGCTGAAAAGGAAGCCAGCTGTCATCATTAATACCTTTACTTCGCCTGGTTCTGCTGCCATGAAGACAGAAGCCCTTGCACATGTCTAGAACCCCTTGTAGAGCCCAAGTGAATTTCTTCAGCACCTAGGTATGGTCTTTGCCTTGTCCAAAGCTCACTGAGGTGCTTTGAGATTTGATTTAACTTGTAAATTATGTACGGACTAGGACAGAGTCCAGGGGAAACTTTGGTTGGTTGGGGTTTTTTCTTAACAATTTCTGAGTCTTCTGTGTATTTGATTTAATTTCAGGCAGATAACTAAAACAGTTCTATCATTATCATGATGTTGGTTTTGGAAAAATAAGAAATTATCTGAAAAGAACATGCTATCCTGTGTCCTGGCAGAGTTTTTCATGTTCATAATATCAAAGCCATTAAACCTGTTGATTCTCTCTGCAATGAATATGCAAAAACATTAGTTGCAGTGCATTGTGCATCTCCATTGATTTTAATGGGAGCAACATTTGCTTCATGTTTAAGGTTGGCTCTAGTTCCCCTTATTTTATGTTGCAAGTAACAGACAAACTAGGTTAGGATTAAACTTGCGGCATTCAGAAATTAGTAAGTATTAGCCCAAAACATTTCTTGGGAAATGTTTCCAGCAACTCAGAACTGTAAAGCGCAGAAAAAATAGTAGAAGGTAAATAAACAGGACAGATTTTCTATATAATTTTTTAAAACTTTTTAATAAAAGTGCTGCAACTTAAGTGTGAAGTTAGGAGCTCTTTACCTAATAAGAAGCAGCAGTTAAACTTCTTTCCATTGTGGCCTTTAAAAAAAATTATTACTCATTTTCATTGCATTGCTATTAATTAGTTTACATGCCACTTAAATGGAGGTTTTATGCTTTAAATCACAGTGTAAAGCCTTGTGCTCATTAGAAAGTATTTCTGCCTCATTTACAGCAGTTGAGTTCTAGCCTGAATGGTCTCAATTCCAGTTCCTGAAGTGGTACTTTTCTCATTAGTTTCCCACAATGAAGGAAAACTGATTCCACTTTTTTTCTCCATGATGATGCCATCTCATGCCCCCCATATGGCTGGATCTTCATTTTCCTCTCCCTTCCTCTCCTGCTCTGTCCCTGTCCCTTCAAGCCCTCACGCTCCCAGTAGTGGTCCCACTGCCTGCGGACCCTTACGGGCTTTGAATTAGTGAAATAATCTGTAATAATTTTAAATTTAGTCTGGATAATTTAACTAAACTGATTTCCACTACATGTCATGGTCCAACAGAAATGGACAATGGGGAAGTGGGATTTCACACCTGGGGACAGGGAGCCAGCAGCTGGCTTTGCCAGTGAATGGACAGTGAAAATGTGCCTCCAACCAGCCCAACTATGGTCACCAGGTCTTCAGGGAAAACACTTCAGTTTAGTTTCACTAACAAAGAAAATGCTGTCATCTGGAGTGCACTGGGTCCTTAAAATATCGACCGCTTAGCTTGATGCTAAATCAGAGAACTTGATGCTACAAGAAACTCTTGCAGTATTCAAGTATCACTACTGTTTCTCTGGCTGTTGCAATAAAGTTGTGTTGTCTGGAGGAGATTCAAATAGTCCCTAGTGTCTGGAAAGGATCTGCCAGGCATTTGTACTGCATGCAGCACGTTCTTGTCTGTGAACATGAATGGATGCTATCATTACAACCAACTGAAGTGATGTGAATGGACAGCAAAGAGTCTAAGGGATATTGGGGTTTGATATCACAGTTAAATAACCGCCATCAAAAATCAGCAACATGACAAAATCTTGGTATTTCAATTTGTCTGGTCACTATAATTGCTAAAGAAATATTGTTAATATTGTAGCTATGAAAACAGAAACTCCATTTCTTACCTTGTCACTGTAAAGACAGAGATCTCTTCATTCATGTCCCTCTAAAGAAAAACCAAAAATCTTATGAATAAGAAAAAAGCTATGGAGATGTGAAGGACAGGGAGAGGGGTCAGTGTCAAGCAGGAGTGGTTTGAGTACATCTGCCTGAACACTTACAAGGCAGTGTGTCTGTGCTACTATACCTAGTGATCCACTTGCATTATTAAGACCCAGTTATCAGCATGAAAGGACTATGACCCACATCAAGGCACATAACAGACTGTATTTTTTCAATTCTTAAAACTGTTCAATCTACTGCAAATCCTTCTGTTAATAAATCCAATTTTTTTTCCAAAAACATTTTTCTCTCTTGCTTTCTGTAGGATTACAGTGGCAACCTCACCATACAATCCGTCACCACCACTACAAGACAGACAGTGTTATGATACACTGGCTTGAAATATAGTGGTTGTAGCCCTGGGAAGACATTTTCCTCTAGACAAAGGCATAAATGGTTTACACTGCAGCACACTAAGAGATGGTTTAAAGGTGTATTTGATTGCTTTTGTGGCTTTGTTTTATATACATCACATGTGCACAATCCCTCGGTGTTTCCGACTTAATGTGTATGTGTACATGGATGTTTCAGTAAAACAGATTTGTCAAACATAGCAAACACACAAAAATGCGTGCACAAATGAAACATAAGTTGTCCATCTCTTTTGGTAATATATGTTAGACATTGAACACTACCATCTGGTCTGGAGGGAGAAAAAGAAGTTGTTCGGAGAAATAACTTTCCCTGGAAGAAAATCACCTGCTAACCTGCTGATTCATTAGAATCTGATTTATGCACAAAAGCCTGAGGGTTTCTAACCTTTCCAAAACTATTGGATATGTTTGTTTCACAATCTGCTCTGGTGAAGAAAAAAACACCCAAACGCTTCAATTTTGTTCATATGGTTTACCCTAGCAGTGATTCTATTTGCTGAGATTACATTTTTATTAAGATGATCTGGACACATCATATACAGTTTCTTATGTTTTACATCATTGGAAAGGCAGCTGGCTTAGTTTGATCAAGCCCTATCAAGATGGTGAGTGACTCCGCCTATACTAGCAAATAAAGCAGTACCAAACAATGCCCTGGACGCGGGAATTCAAGGATCTCTACTGGCAGGTTGTTAGGATGGTCTGTGGTGCTGTGTTCGCTGGGTTCATCTCCCATAGAATCCTCAGGCAGGGTTCAGAGATTAGTGCAGGTCAATAGCATTACCTTTTGGTGGAAGGATTATTGACCCCTTGTTTCAGAAGTTAAGTGTGCCTGGTGGCATTAGAGCTATCAACTGGTCCTGGGCAGCTGCAAATATTATGCTCACAGATTCTCCATATTTGTCTATGTCTTAATCTGTTGTTTCTTAAGTTACAGATGACAAAATTTCTGGGGCAAGGACTTTGTGCTCTTTGATTGTGTAGTACACTAAGATCCTTATCCACAGCTCTGTCCCTTTCTGCAGTCCAAATAATAAATGTCTAAAATGAATTCAGAATAATTCTTCAGACAAGATTATAGTAAATATCAGTATAAAAATAGTATGTGGGGTTGTTAGAATAGTATATGGGGTTGTTGTTATATAAAATAGTATACGAGGTTAGGCTAGATGATCTCCAGAGGTCCCTTCCAACCCCATACGTTTCTGTGATTCTGTGATTCTGTGAAAAGAGCTATCAAAAAGCAGAGAAGAAAGCAAACAGATACCTTATCTGCTGTGAAAACCTTTTATTTGCTCACCCTTTTTCTCCATGGACACTTATGTTGGTCACAGAATAAGCAACCAAAGAAAGGTATGAACATATTTTTCATCTATTGCTACAGCTGAAATTACATGCAGTTGCTGTCATGTAAGACTCTTGATGCAGTCATGAAGTCCCTCCTTACACTGCGTGTTAGGAGGTTGGAATGAAGGGCTGACTGCCATGAACTTTTCTATCGTTATTTTCCTTTTTCCTCCTGACATTTCTAAACACAAACACTTGTAATCACTTATAGAAGGGAACCCTGTATTCATGCAAACAAGGGATTTCAACAGATACAGCTGGACAGTTTGGTAACCTCCCAAGCTTTGATTTAACTATTAAATTGGGGGCCGTATTTCTTTCCAGTCCATGTGGAAATCTTCAGTCCAGAACTACAGAGGGCTGGTGTTGACATTTTTGATGCTTTCAGGGCGCTCCCAAACATTTACAGATGTACTGATGTGTGAGTTAGAGGTCTGATGTTAATGAAAATGTGTAAATATTACAAACAATCTGATTTTAAAACTCACAGATAGGACTATTTCATTTGGGAAGTGTATTTCTGCTGAAGGCAAAGAAGTTACACCCCAGAAGTAATTTTGCATGAGAAAATGACTTTGAAGCAAACTACTGTATGTCTAAGAAAACATAGTTCTTGAAACTATACTGGCAAAAACTGAACCATTTTGTCTCAGGGATAAAATATGTTGACCAGGTCAACACATAAAGGAAGTTGATTATGTCATGCATTATGTCAGTGAGGGCCTTCTGTTTCAAACATGCGACCTATTACCTTCAATAGATAGGAAGGTAGTACTTTTCCATGGAATCAGAGTTGATGAAAACAATTACAGTAGAGAGATTTTTCTTTAGCTGAAACCCCAGTCCTAGTTAATTAATTAAGTTAATTCAATGGCATTTCACAGTGTGTTAATCAAACGACTGTGTCTTTGGGTGTCAGGCAACTCTAAAAGCTAGCTTGAGGATTTTTCTTTTTCCCTTTTAAAATCAGTTTTAGCTGGTTACATCTCAGAGCAGTGCCTCTGAGAAAAGTTGGTCAAAAATCCAGGGGTGTAAGAAATCAGGAAAAGAAGGCAAGAGACCAACATGGCTGAGTTTAGACCTGCTGATCAAGCTTACGGCAAGAAAGAGATGCACAGGCGGTGGAATCAGGGACAGGTATCTTGGGAAGCATATAGGGAGACTGCCTGGTTGTGTAGGGTTGGGATCAGGAAGGCCAAGGCTCAGCTGGAGCTGAACTTGGCAAGGGACACAAAGAATAGTAAGAAAGGCTTCTATAGCTGTCAGCCAGGAAAGGAAGGTCAAAGATAGCATGCTCTTCCTGTTGAGCAAGACTGGCAAATTGGTAACAGACAAGGAGAAGGCTGAGGTACTCACCAACTTTTTTGCCTCAGTCTTTACTGGCAGCCTCTCTCTCCACACCTCTCAAGTGAATGGATGGCAAGGCTGGGATGGCAGAAGCAAAGTGCCTCCCAGTGTAAGAGAAGACCAGGTTTCTGACCATCTGAGAAACTTGAACATACAGAAGTCTGTGGGCCTATGGGAGCTGATAAGATGCATCCCAGAGTCCTGAGGGAATTGGCTGATGTAGTTGCCAAGTCACTCTGCATGATACTTGAAAAGTCATGGCAGTCAGGTGAAGTTTCCACAGACTGGAAAAGGGGAAACATTTTAAAAAAGATAGAAGGGAGAACTCTGGCAGCTACCAACCTGCCAGACTCACCTCTGTGCCTGGGAAGATCATGGATCAGATCCTCCTTGAAGCTATCCTAAGGCACATGGAGGACAAGTAAGTGATTCAAGACAGCCAACATGGCTTCACCAAGGGCAAGTCCTGCCTTGACCGACCTCATGATTTTCTATGCTGGAATGACTACATCAATGAAGAAGGGAAGAGCAATGCATTTCATCTGTCTGGACCACTCTGAGGCCTTTGACACAGTCCCCCACAACATCCTTCTGTCTAGATGGTAGAGATGTGAATTTGATAGGTGGACTGTTTGGGGTAGACTGGATGAGGAATTGGTTGGGTGGTTGTTTCCAGAGGGCAGTAGTCAGTGGCTCAATCTCCAGACGGAGATCAGTGACAAGCCGTGTCCCTCAGGGCCCAGCACTGTTTAATACCTTCATCGATGACATAGTGGGATTGAGTGCATCCTCAGCAAGTCTGCAGATGACACCAAGCTGTGTGGTGTGGTTAACACACCTGAAGGACAGGATGCCATTTAGAGGAACCTGGACAGGCTTGAGAAGTGGGGAACCTGATGATGTTCAACAAGATCAAGTGAGAGGACCTGCACCTGCGTTGGGCAAACCCCAGTATCAATTCAGGCTGGGGAATGAGGGGATTGGGAACAGTCCTGCCAAGAAAGACTTGGGGTACTGGTAGACGAAAAGCTGGATGTGAGCTGACAATGTGGGCTTGAAGCCTAGAAAGCCAACCATATCCTGGGCTTCATCAAAAGAAGCATGGCCAGGGTCCTTAAAAAGGACCACAGCATGGGAAATGACACAGTAAGTTAGTGAGACTGTAACAAAGTATTCCAGGGACCATTATTATCCCAAATTAGGCATACATAGAGTGACTTATTCAAATTTGGTCAAATATTTTAGTCTGTTACATAACTTTTGAATGAGTTACATAATTTTTATTAGACCTGGTTTCCTGAGAGGCTGAAGAATGGTTTACTTGCTGAAACTGTGGATATTCAGCAGCTTATAACTTTTATCCAGTGGACAATTTTTGTGAGTAGAGTTTCCAAAAATACATTAAGACGACAATTTGGAAAAAAAAAAAAAAATGGGGATCATGAATATCTATCCTGACCTTCTTCCCCATAACCTCTTCACCTCTGATCTCCAGGGAATATCAGGAAAATTCAGACGTGATTGTCTGTCCTAAACGGATATTGTGGTTCCTTTTCCATTTTACACAACATGATGAATTATGGATGGAGTGTCAATTAGAGCAGATTTTTTGGCTACATCTAATGGTATCTTAGATATGCTTCCTCTTGTACTGAACTGGAAATAAGTATCTGAGGTGCTGAATGTTCCTTATTGTCATTAGTTAAGGACTATTTAAAAGAAAGTTGATTTTGCTTCCGTCTGTTGTTGACTGCACTTGGTGATTACGTTTGCCTGCTGTCCTTGTCAGCCTAATGCCTGTGCTGGTGAGGAAGTGAAGTTCATTTACTTTATAACAAGCATAAAAACATTCTCAAAGGGTATATTTTGAAAGAAAACAGGCGATTGTGAGATCAGATTCAAATAAGCGGGCTGTTCAGAGCCAGCATTTGGGTTTTTTGTGGTAATGAATATGCCAACATCCAAACTGGAAAACACATGTGAGACCACAGCATTGGTAGGACAAACAGCTGCCTCACTTTGGCCTGCAGGGAAAAAAAATAGCATGGGAAGTTTCATTTTGAGATTTCATCCACTTATTGGAAAATACAGTAAAACAAGTTGAATTACAGATGATATGCTTTGGCCAAAGTTTTCACATCTGCCTAGGAGATTCAGTTATTAACTTCCTAAGCTTTAACAGGGATGGTGGTCCAACATCTTAGTACAATTTTGGAAATCTCAGTCAGAATATAAGGCAAACATGTACAACACACAGAAATTGAAACCTTCTCTTCTTACCATATCCTGTGAGTCTCATGTACAGACTAAGAGATCATTCTTTCCCCCTTTTTCATCTCTTCTAACTCTGGGTGATTGGCATATCTACTCAATTCAGTTCAGCAGTTTTCTTATGTTCCATGGAGATCAGGGTAATATCCTAGCTTATTTCCCACCAGCATAAATTTATACAGTTTGAATTATCACTAGAAATCTGCTGAGTACTTCTCAGAGCTAGAAGTTAAGTGTCTAGGTGCCTGGTAAAGCTAGCAGAGAGAAAGATGTGACTGCATCTCGCTGAGCTACAGGAATTGACAGTGTGGACCTCCCAAATGTGAAGTACCTTTAGGTAGCTTAACCATGTATTATTTTAGCATGAGAATTTTAGTTGCATCAGGAAGGGGCTAAAATCAGGCATTTGGTCTGTGAGACACTGTTGTTCATTAATTTGTGCTCTGTCTGGTGATGTGGTTGTTTTTAAGTAGCCGCTGTAGAGGTCCCCACAGTCTCACACAGCTTTGTGCAGCCCACACCAAGACTAGAGCTGGCATAGCCAAGGTGGTCCGATTACCTGACAATCTGTGTTATGGTTAATCTGTGGAATTAAAACTGCCTTGGGTATAAGTAGTCGCACCTAGCTTCACAGTGCAGACTGTTGCTGCTAAAGAAATTAGACTTCTTAAAATTGACCTTACTCACTGTGTTGATGTTCTGTGTCAGACAGTAAGGAGTGGCAAAACTGGCCTTTCTCCACATCAGAAATGGGTAAAAGATGGTTCTGCCTCAACTGAGCACCACCAGGGCTGGCTTGCCCCTGCCCATCTGCATGTAGCCTTGGCCAGTGTCCAGCTCTTTCCAACTTGCCTGAGCTCTTGCGTTCCTCCATGCAGAAACCAAGCCAAAGGGGTGGAGAGCTGGGGCACACTTAGGTCATTTCCCAGGAGGGCTCCCTCAGTGGTAGGGCATGTCGCTAAGGTCCATCATTTTACACACAGCAACTGTTTACCAGGGTTCACACTTAACAGCACTGTGTCATTTAGATCATGTCCACACTGACTCAAAGCCAGCCTATCATTCCTTGCAGATAGTACTGGAGCAGGTCCAGCAGCTGAAGCATACCTTCCAGAGCATGCAGAGCCCCTGTGGCCAGATACATCTGACCAGTTAGTACAGCATTTGTGTGCCACAGGCTGTCCATTGGCTTCCAGTCAGATACTAATAAAACAGCCACATGTGCTGAAGGATGCTTCTTTGGATGACAAAGCAGGGAACTATAGGCAAAATAGCAGGACAGAATGTGTAAGGAGGCCCCTCCAAACAATCCTTCCTGAGAAACACAAAACTCATTCACTGTTCTTCCATCCGGTGTATGTCTTGCAGATGAATCAAATTCTACCTTTTGGAGCCACTCTCATTTCAGCAGATCAGGAACTCTGGACTTGCTATAGGATGTGGTTGCCCGGGGAAAAGCTCGTTTGCAATTTGTTTGCACCTCACTGTAAGGTTCATCTCATTATTGGATGATGTTCCTTTAGACAGATAGGGAACATGGTACTAGCTCGTCTTGAGAACAGCCATACCACTAGTAGACTTACTTAAAAAATAATTTAAAAGCATAGTGAAAACATACTGTCTTTAAAGTAAGAAAATTGCAATCTTAATTGCCAAGGGAAGATTTACAGGAGAGCTTAGATTTGTGGTTTTCTTTGGGAACGTATTCTTGGATCTAGTCAAAGGCTAATTTTCTCACAGTTTTGAAAGCTGTTTTATTTTACTTGAAGCATTTGTTTAAGAAGTGGCGACACTCCTGACAGAAGGGTACTGAGTGATACTGAAGTGGTGCTGCTAGGTATTTATGAGCCTATCTTGACAAAACATTTATGGACTTGCTTAATGCTACTGGGGTTTAGGACCTGACTGAAGTTCAGCTTTGTTGGCTAGGAATGACTGCAGAGATACAATCTCTGTGTTTTATTCATGCTGATGGCTTGGTATTGATACGGTCAAAGAAGCTACTGAAAATACCAGCACATACAGTTCTTTTACTTCTTTTGTTCTATCTATTTCTATATTGAGTCCTATAAGTCTGTTTCCACCATTTTTTTTGTTCCCTTTTGGTCCTAGAAAAGAAAATGGAGCTCCTTATTGTTCTCAGCAATGTTGTTCATGCTTGTGTTTCAAGACTTCTGAAGTCTCAGAGACTTACCATCCCTGGAGACAGAGTACCAGATGGGGTAAATCAGTAGCAGAAACACCACAGAGGGTCTTCTTTGAAATGTTTTGTTGTTGTGTCTTCTTCCATGATAGGGGTCAAAGTGATCACCAAATGTGGGTGTAGGAAAACATTTATTTATCCTTCGTTTTCATTACCTTCCTTGGTAGAGCACTGAGTCGGCAGTGGCAAGGTGGATCTGACATACCTGTTTCCAGTAATTGCATGGCTATGAACACTTTTTATGTGTTTTTGCCCTCTCTCTGCTTCTGGCACATAATGTTTAACTCCTTTTTGGCAGCAGCAGAATACCTATAGGCACACTGGAGTTTTGAGTTTATGATAACTGATAAAACAGACAAAATCAATGCCTTCATAGATGTTCTAAGTCTTATTAGTTGGTGTTTGATTAGACTCCTGTGGTAAAATGTGTTATGTGCAATTATTAATATTATTATTTTAACACTGAGGCAAATTAATAGTAAATGTTTTTACACTGAAATGCAAAGGTTTTAGTCAGGCTACTAAGTGCATTTGAAAATTATACTGTCTGTGCACGCACAGATTCCACATGTTGAAGAGCAGAAACCAACAATATTTTCCATAGTTGATAGATTTGTTTTAATTCTTAAAGAACTGAATATGAAACATGAAATATTTTGCAGCTTGTTCAGAGCTCTGATCAAGGGATGAAAACCTGAATAATTTAAATTCTGGTCAAGCAGATGACTGCCTGTATTTAATACGAAACCATAACCAAAGTCTAGGTAAAGGCAATATAGATTTAATCTTGGTTTTAATTTCAAGATACTCATGGACAGCATATTTGGATTTCCCTAGAATGTAAGAGAAATTGTTTTATACTAGAGGTTGAATAAGTCACAGGAGATTTATGTCTTATAATTGTGTAAGTAGGTGATAGAATAGGCCAGAATCTTAGCTAATATCTCAGATAAATATCAAGTCAGAGAAAGTTCCAAAAATTTACTGGCCCCACATTGTCAACACAGCACATGCCAGATAAACTGAAGGAAGCGGATGCTGCTCCATTTCTATACTGGGAAAACTGTGATTTATGTCTGCAGAAGGTTCAGTGAGGACTGGGATTTGGTTCCATTTTGGCCATGACAATGAGAAAACTCCCTTGTTTTCTTTTAACCTCTCCAGATCTCACCAACATACCAACAACAGTAAAAATCTCCAAACATATCTAAGAAACATAAAGGCTGTATACCAGTAGGTCATTAAAATAAATCATTACGTCCTAAAAGGCAGGAATCCTTCCTGCTAGGAGGAGTTTTTATCCCCCCAGTTGGCCTAAGAAAGGGGAAATGCTACAGACACTGTAATAGACAATAAAAGAACAGCCTGCAGCTTTATATGGAAAATACTTGTATGACATGAAGATGGGTGACAGTGAAAAACAGCTACATGGACAGACAAACAGGCAGTGGGACGGACAGATGGAAAACACTGTGGGAACTACAAAATGCTGGATTTATGCTGTTTCAACTGAGTGTGGAATTAGTTGTGCAAATCAGCTGCATCTCCCATGGAACACGTGGAGCTGTCGGTGTTGAAAGGGCCCCTGAACTAAGTACTTTAAACATCTTCCCAAACATCTTTCTGATGTTTGTGAATGGCCCTTTCTTGTTTCCTAATGTTAGCCCACAAACCAACGTTAACCCCACGACAGTGTCCAAACAAGAGGCACGTCAGGCAGCTCTGGGGGAACGACTTGCCACCACATTTATCACTGTCTTTTCCATCTCTCAGGCTTTTGTGACCCTGACAGTTGTTTGGGCTCAGTTTTCACCGGCCAGTTGGGATGAAACTGAGCCCGCCCTTCAGTTGAAAAACCCAGTGGCTGGGTGGGCCTGGAGGCATGGCCCTTTTTTCCCCTCCCTGCTTAAGCCTCTTGTGAGTAACTCCCTGCAGCTGTCCGTAAACATCGCTTTCTGAATGGAGTGAGAGATGTCTGGGGCAGGCCCTGCTCTTGCTGTTTCTCAAACGAAAATAAATACCCCTGTCAGCCACTATACAGAGGACTGCTGCGTGTTGCCCCATAGCTTCGCAACCAGCCCAGGCCATCTTTTTCCAAAAAAAGACATTTCAAGCATTAACTCTCTGGAACCCAAAGTATCCCAAAATGATGAATTTACGAGTAAACACACACCACACAAGACAAAGGTGTACTTGGCTAGTGAGCCAAATCACATACTCCTTATTGCCTCTGATAAACCACAAAATTAATGGTATATAGAGGAATATCCTTATTAAAAGTGCAAAACAAAAGACTGTGTATATATGGGAAGCAGCAAACCTGTATTTGCAGCCGGTATGATATTTTTCTCCCAGGAAACTCTTGTTAACCTCAAGATGTGTGTTGGGACCCACACTGCACACACCTTTGTCAGCTGGTGAAGCCATCTCCTCTGTTTTTTTCTCTTGTCCTGCTGATGACGGTGCCCATCCTGTATCGTGTGGGCTGACTTGTTTCACAGAATCATAGAATCATAGAATGGTTAGAGTTGGAAGGGACCTTAAAGATCATCAAGTTCCAACCCCCCTGCCGTGGACAGGGACACCTCCCACTAGAGCAGATTGCTCAAAGCCCCATCCAGCCTGGCCTTGAACACTTCCAGGGATGGGGCAGTTATGTGTCTCCTCAGCTGCTTCACGTCCCCTTGGCGAGGCTTGTCTGAACAGCTGAGTTGCTGCTCACAGACCACCTGCCACCTCAGTGGCACGGGTGGATCAATATCCTTTCCCCCACACTCCAGTCACTGGTGCTTTGTCCCTGCCCCAGCACTGGTGGTCATTGCCCCTGCATTGTGTTGACCCCAGAGCTCAGCACAATGTTTCCTCATCCAGTGTGGACACACAGCCAGGCATGTCCAAGGAATATCGACAGTAAGCCCTTTCTTACACAGCTTATTCTTACTAAAAAGAGCTGGTTTTAGCCTGTTTTCTGTCTCAGACAGCGGATCTGAGGAGGCAGCAGCCTTGCCTAGGGGCATGGCAGCAAGCCGACAGGAGAGGGCTGGCTATGGCAATGTCCTCAGTTGGCACAGCCAGGGCTGGCCAAGGATGCCTAGCCACAGCCATATTTTTCAGAGCCAAATGTAGGATGTGAAAGCAAACTCCCCTTGTTTTCAGATCTGTTTTTTCTTTCCCTTTGATCTTCCCAGCTCTGCTCCTGCTCTGCATTTGGGTTTACTTGCACTTTTGAAAACAGGATGAACAGTTGAAGGTTTTGTTTTGCTTTCTTTTCCTTGTCTGAGTTCTGTAGAACTGGGTTCACACATAGTACAGAGATTAGTTCTGTCTCATTCATAGATGAAGAAGCTTCATTCCACCTTTTTGCTTATTTTCTTTAGCATCCTTTGTTGCTGAAAACTTTTCAGTTAGGACCTGAGATCTTTATTTGTTACAACACAGGAACGTTTGTCTATGCCCTCAGGATCTATCGAGCCCACACTCACTGTATCTAACAATAACCCACAAGAAATGTATATGAAAAGAGAAAAGAAGAGAGGGAAGTATACCACGAGTTACCTAAATCCAAGCAAGATACTCTGACTTGTATTGCCCATTAGTAAAGCAGATGTATCAAATAAAATTGATAATGACTCTTTTTCAAGGGTTGCTTTTAGAATTTGCCTTTTACTACAGAATTCAAATAGACACAAAACCTTAAGATGCTTTCATGAAACAGGGCGCTGTCAGTACTTTGATAACTTTTCAGGTTATCAACACAAGCTTCTTTACAAACACTGTGTTGTTGCCCTTCCCCCCAAAAATCACAGAATCACAGAATCACCTAGGTTGGAAGGGACCTTTTGAGATCATCTAGTCCAACCAATGGCGGGGGGAAACAAAAAAAAACCAACCCAACACACCACACAAAATACATCCAACACTAATCCATATCCCCAAGCACCATGTCAACTCCTCTCTTGAATACCTCCAGGGATGGTGCCTCAACCACCTCAATACCTTCTGAATAAAATGCATTTGAAACAAATGCAAAATGTTGTCATGTTTTCAAGTTGATGCAATGCCATCTTTTGATGACCTTTCACCACTGAAAATAATTCAGGGGGTCTCAACACTTATGGTCCTTTCTCTTTACCTTTAGGTCTGAGTGGGCTTTTGGCAGGATCAATGGGATCAGTGGGTAGATTTCTGTCAAGATTGGCGTATTGACTATCTTCATACACAGATACAGCAAATAAAAAATTAAAAAGAGGTTCACATCTTGATAAGAAGACTTACATGTGGCTTTAGCAGCAAGAATGAAACTAATGAAACAGAATTAATGAAAAAAGAGAAAAAAAAAACCAGCAAAACAGACACCCAACAAATAAAACAATGACCTCAGTGGAAATAGGTGATCAAAGTGGGTTGGTTTTGTTCATAGTTTACAGAGTTATCACATTATGTGGTAGAAATATCCAGAAATCTTTCCATCAAATCCCTCTAGGATGTTGCAATTATCTCAGCTTTTTTAAACACTGGTAAACTGTTTTTTTAAGAATGGAGTGTTTGACTATGCCACCTCAGTAATTTTATTGTCAATGTTACTTCATTTTTAATTTGATGTGCATAGCTTCCCAAGATTTTTTAAATGCTTAGGTCACAAACCAAAATAAAACGAAAACAGCCCCTCAGAAACTGCATTGTTTGATATTATTTGCACATTGACAGTATACCAGCGAGGTTGGAACTGCTAGATCACAGCCCAAGACAAGTGCCCAAGAAAACTGGTAGCAGTAACAGACCATGCAAAAACCTTGTAATCTCAAGTAGATCTTGGAGTGTGGACCCTGCTTTATGGTTTGGTGTCTATGCCCAAGTCCATAATGCAGCTGCTCGAACACAGGAATTCCAGGAAATTTTTTCTTGATTCAGTTTACTTCAGGGCTGAGATCTCCAGCTGACTTAACTGAGAAAATTTTATAAACTCTACCATCAGAATGCAGCAGACATGCTGCATGGGAAAATTAAACAATTTTTTACCAAAGGTTTACCAAAGTAAATCTGTCCTCTCCAGTTTATATTTCCACTGGACATCAGTGGATACAGAGCTATGATTAGACAGACGAGTCTGAGGCTGAGATAATGTCTTATTTTCTAAAGAGAGCAAAGAATTCTCTTTGAACAAAAACAACGAGCATCTCCTTGTCGCTGTCTTTGTTGTTCTCAGTCTGCAACAGTCACTTTGAAGGCTCATTTTACTACAAAGGCATTTGTGTGAAGAGTAGCCCACAGGACCCTGCAATGGTGATTAGTCTTTGTAAACTCCCGGATTCTTTGTGCCAGACCTTCAGCATGACAGTTCAAATGGGTTAGGAGTTCACTCTCACTTAATTAATCCCAGATTTTGTTCATATGGCACACATCGTTGGTGGCAGGACTTCCAAGCAAAACTGCATAGGTATGAAATCAGCTAACAATGACTTCATTTTTCTTGGTGATTCTCTGTGAAGCAGGCACTAATTTAGCAAAAAATACCAAACAAATGAACAAAAATAACCCCAAACATACAGCTATCCTTTCCAGAATCAGAACCAAGGAAACAATTTCATTTCAAATGTATGCTTTGTGTTATTTGCAAGACCCAGTCACTCAGATTGTCAGAAAAATAGAAAACTTTTTGATTTTCCTGTCATATCTACTCAATATTACCAAACACTGAACTGATTCGAGCTCTTCTTTCTTAAGCCATTCTGTCTTGTCCATCTATCAGGATTTTTAATGCTGTTGGCATTTCTTGATTACTTGAGATAAATTTATTTTATTTGATGCAGCTAGAATCTCTAGCCCTGTGGCCTGAAGGAGCTCATTATATGAATGTCTTTCTAAACTGTTTTTCTTGAACATAAGGGTGTATGTATGCATTGTACACCCATATATAAAGTAGACCTTTCTGTTAAGCTTTATTTTTGCCTGTGACTGCAGACAGTACTGATTTGCTTTGTCATGTATGAAGGATTTTTAAAACATATAAAGATGCAAAAAGGATACAAATGAATAGGCATATATTTGCCTTATTGGCATTTTATCCCAAAGTAAATCTCACCAATATGTTTTCTTTAGATCCATTCTTCAGAATTATGAATAGGGATGGAAACTTGGTTTGAGTAGGGATGGAGTTCATAACATGTTTAGATGTCCATGATGTAGACGTCTTCAGCTGATCTGGGAATTTGGTGATTTATTACAGTCAGAGAGGAGAAATAGGACATGATTTAATGCACACAATTGATCTCAGCCTAGAAGATGGAAGAAAACCCCAAAACAAAACACCAAATTAATTACCTTCTGCACAAGTCTATTTCTGTCCTTAGGGATTTTCGGTGACTAGGTCACATACAGATTATTGCATGACAGGCATGTACACCTAGCACATATAATCTTTGTCAGCTATTTGGGTTACACCAGTGTTTTATTTACGATGGCTGCCAGTAGAGTTTAGTATTACGATCTTTCAGCACAGGATATAAGGGAATCTGCCTCCTTTTCCAGTGCAGAAAACTAGGACAAGTATAGGCAGATAACAAACCTGTTACAGTAAAATGACATTAAGGTCCTGGAGGTGATAAAGTTATTAAGTTTAGAATACATAATTGCCAAGAAAATTTCCAGTATATCCAGAGACTGCCAAAAAGAGCTCTGATAGAGAGGAAAAGTATTTGAACACCAGCTATGGGCAGAGCACACAGCATTACTTTCTTCATGTCTGTACTTCTTCCACTGGTGTTGTCCACATCTTGGATGAGATCAGCTTTTGGTCAAACAGGGCTTACCAAGGCTTAATTGAATCAAAACAGAGGGTAGGCAGGTGGGCAAGCAAAAATGCTTTGAAAAATTATGCAGGCTTAGGGCAAAAGGCATTTAGATTAAAGATGTGGAAAGAAAATTGCTTAATTTAGGGATTAATTTAAGAATGCTCATTACTTTCTTGATGTTGCTAATGGTATCATGCACAGCAGTTGTCTAATTCTGGAGGTCAACAAACTGACAGCGAATCTAAATGCTTTTGCTCTCCGATGTGTGTGTATTACTGCATCCCAGAATATCTGGGCATTAAAGTATTAGGAGGTAGGTAAATTCTGCAAGCCCTGAATGTTGGAGCACATCTCTACAGGAAGGTAGGTCTTGATAAGAGAAGGACCTATATTCCTACATTTCAGCCCTTGCTAAAAATCTTTAAAAGTTTCAAAGGCACATGGTTGAAAATCACTTTCCTTCAGCCCAAAGAGTCTTTCTCTCCCTAGTACAACACTTTACACTTTGGTCTAAGCTACACTTTTGTCTATGAGGCAGGAATAAAATCCCCAAGGAAGAACTCTGGAATCTTCATAGAGTTCACTGCATTTCCCCAACTATACATAAAACAAGAAGAGCAACTATGCTAGGTCTGCTGAAGCCAAAGGCTACATATTGCCCTAATTGTTCTCCTAAAAAATTAATACAATTATATATCATAGTATAAGTTATGCCACTTAACATAAAACTAGCGGATGCTTAGATACTAAGTCTACATCTCTCATAAAATTTAAATATGGCCAGTACTGTTGTCCAGCTCTGAGGCCACCTGGCATGGAGCACTGCCAAAATCAATAATACTAAATTCTATTAAATACTACATCAGTATATTAAAATATCTTGCTCTGCAAAACAGGGCAACTGCCTATTGGGAATGGCTCCTGCCATGTGCTAACCTGAGAATCATGCCTGGGAACAATTTGAGAAACTGCTGACATGAGCCAAAAACATGCCAGAAACCTCTCTAATAATTTAAAACTATAGAACATTGACTTGCAGGGCCTGGTAATGTTTCTTCATGCTGTTAAATTTATGATGTAAGTGTAGCCTGTGAAATGACAACAATATAAGGACCTATAGAAACTAAAATAACTGACCTATACTGGGAATCTAGTCCACTCAATGCGGTGAGTCACTTCACCCAATTGTCTACATCCCTTTGTTAAGCCTATGTCTTATTAAGTATGTTGTCCTAGAAAACATTTTACATGGTGAAGCATTAATTTATTTTTTTACCAATTATTATGTAATTAAAGAACAATTTCATTAGACTCAGGGAGCAGAAATGTCTTTATAAACCAGAGATTAGCAGATAACACAACGGTATATCAGAGCACTGGGAGCAGGATTAACTTCACTGAAGCTAGATGTCGTAACAGATGATCAGTGAGCTGAGAAGCTGTTCTATTTACACACTTGAACTATGTTTGAAATATTAGTTTTTCATTTAAAGCCTTTTTACAAACTTCTTTCCCGCATGTTATAGCAGCTTCCCTTCATCTGCGTGAGTTTTCAGACTGCTCTTTGTCGGAGAAAATATGAAAAAAATAGTATTCTGGCAGGTTTATATTTATGCTATGCATTATTGAACACGGCAGGTAATGCATGTGTGACAGCATCTAACAATTTGTTCCATTAGAATCCACGTTGTCTTTGCATGACAGTATATACCCTTGTTCTGTTAAGCATGAGACGTAACTATTCTTTATGAGCCTACTATATTTAAAGGAGCAAGGAGAATGCATTAAAACAGACAAATACTGTATTTCATCTGGCCATGTGTTGGAGATCAAAAAAGGCTGAGTTAAACTCTGTAAAGTTAGGCTTTACATCTTCAAACAAAACCAGAATTTTCCTTCTGAGTCTATTACATAGTTTGCCATGTAATATTATCACTAATAATCACTGCATGTTAGCAAGGGAGGCCATGAGTAGGTCCAAGCAATTGACACTTTTGTGGTTTTTGTTGTTAAAAATCTGCCAAAGTTAAGCTCCTGAAATAGTGCAAAAGAAGAAAGAGAAAGAAATAGAGAAAGAAAGGAAGGAGCGAAGGGGGGAAGGAAGGAAGGTTGGTTGGTTTAATACAGATGCACAAATTAAAAGCAGCAAAAAAAAAAAAGAACGAAAAGAGACCAGGGCTCAGGGAGGAGAGATGAAAGTAAAAGAAAAGACAAACATACACAGCTAAGGCCAGAGTGCAAGTCCTTTCAAGTCCTCATTAACCCCACAGCAAAGAGGTTCCTTGTGAACATTTAGCCTTTTCATTGAGCTCTGCTTTTTCATTGACAAATGTCAGCTGTGAAACACGTTTGGACGCAGCAGTAACCCTCTAAAACCTCTTTCATAGAGTGCAAGCCAAATCCTCCACTATGTTTTAGCTCCATGAGCAGACACATGAATGTGAATATTATCTGAGAGCAATATGCGGCTGTGAAAATCACACCCATGTCTGTACGAGCAGCTGTACAAGTACTGGGGAAACTACAATTTCCCTGATTACAACCCAAGCACCAAAGTCACCAGGGCAGTGTAACTGTGAGAATGAAGGATGTATGCTCACTCAAAGCTTATGGCTTTGAAAACATCCTGGGAGATCATGACTCCTTCATTCATCTTTGAGGACCTCAGGAGCAGCTGTCACCAAGAAGGATGATGGCACTACAGCCCGGGACATCTTTTTTCTTGCGAGCACAGGGTCAGCATCCAGGCTCTCTCAGCAAGTGGTTAAGCATGTGCTTAACTTTTAAATTTCTAATTAAACCCATTAACTTCAGTGTGGCTACTCACTGGTCTGAACCTTGGTGGAGAACTGCAGTTTTTTGAAAGCCTTGAAGCACAGATTCCTAACAGGCTGAAGCCCTTTACATTTCGGAAGTCCCTACCCAGGGAAGATTTTCAACAACCCCGCAGATAGGTTTGATATAGGGTGTTGTATGATTTAGGAGAGACAGACCCAGAGTGATATTTACAAGAAACTTGTAAGAAGTTTTTGTTTACCAGAAGTTCTTTCCTTGCCAAGGGCAGTTAGTTTGTTCTTTCTTCATTTGTTCATGCTAAAGAAAAAAAAAAAAAGAAAAAGCCAATTATTTAAGAAGGTCAAATGTGTCCCAGCCTAAACTGTGAATTATTTAAATAACAGGACATGTCACAAAACTGACATCAGTGCTTCTCTTCAGTCCCACCCAATGACAATGAGAAGCCATTTGAACAATTTTAGCAAAGCAAAATAAACAATGATTTTATGCAGACCCTATTGAAAGCTCAATCCAACAAACCTTTAGTCAGCCAAATAGCTCATCACACTAGAAATCACTCTGATATTTCCTTATTCAGCGAATGGAGCATGTTTGGATTACTGCAGTAATGACCGTGTACAGGATGGGGTTAAAGAAATCCATACACATTTCTCTTCTCTATACTGATTGCTACCACGTAGAAGACAGATGTCATCTTAAAATTTTGTTTTACTGGGAATGGGATACTACTTTTATGGTAGGGGCAAGAAAAAGGCAAGAACGTAACAGGGAGAAATTCTGCACACTTCAGCTACTATGAACACTTCCCAATTACTTTATTACCAAATGGTGCAGAGAGAGAACAATAGGGGACAGTAAAAACATTCCCATGAGAAATAATAGGAAAATATTATTTGTAATGAAACAAACGTAGGCAGCACACTTGGAAGAATGGTTTTCAAGGAAACCCCTTTTTACAGAGACAAGAAGCAAATGAAACAAGGTTCTGAAGTGGAAGCATATGTGCTAGCCGAGGGGAGCTGATGTAATTGGTAAGCAGAGCTCAGTCTCCTCCAGAAAACCAAGTCTTTGTGGAGGACAGCAGAAGGGTGTGTGGCAGGCAGCAAGGGAGGGGTGCGAGAGGGAGCTCTGTTTACAGCTGAGGTGACGCAGGCAGCTTGGCTACTGCTCTCGCAGTCCACTGTGACACACGAAGGGCACAGCACAGGGTGGACTCCTGGTAATCCACCCCTCATCCCCAACAAGGAAGCTGTTAATGCAAAGAACTGCAGTTTGGGGGAAAACTTTCAATGGCCCATGGTTTGGAGGGCTGCATTAAGGGAAAGTTTTGAAAGGAGGGTGTCTATAAGCATTTTTTCAAGGTAATCATACCCAGTGACAGGACGAGGGGTAATGGTTTTAAATTGGAAGAGGGGAGATTTAGATTAGATCTCAGGAAGAAGTTCTTTACTGTGAGGGTGGTGAGGCACTGGAACAGGTTGCCCAGGGAAGTTGCTGATGCCCCATCCCTGGAAGTGTTTAAGGCCAGGCTGGATGGGGCTTTGAGCAGCCTTCTCTAGGGAGAGGTGTCCCTGCCCATGGCAGGGGGGTTGGAACTTGATGATCTCTAAGGTCCCTTCCAACTCTAACCATTCTATGATTCTATGATTCTATCTCCATGCTCACGGGAGATACTCACCCAACACATTTGTCTGAACGAACAAGTTGCAGCCCCCTCTCCAGATGTGATGTGCCAGTTGTGACTACTGCCATGGCTAAATGCAGGCCATTGTCATAGCTTGTCACCACTGTATTCCCCTCAAAATGACAAGTGTGGCTGTCAGCTGTCAGCGCCTCTGAACCCAGAGCCCGCAGGACTGGACTGTGGCAGAGCCCAGACAAAGCAAGTGCATCCTAATGATCAGTGCAAGGTAGTGCTTTTGGGAAGAGGACCCCCTTGGCAACAACCTCTCTCAGCAAATCTTGTCTTCCAGATGAGTCCGTGACTGTACATCCCAGCCTATCTGTCCCAGCCTCCCTGCCAGGCACCCCCTTGAAGGCTTCCTGCCCTCACAGTTGCACACAGTCAGTAACATCCTTCCACTCTGTGCATACAAGGTACAATTTCTGGCACATGAATTTGTCCTTTCTATTTATTTAATTCTGCCTCTTCAGATCTTAACCTTTTAAATAAACAACTTCACTATCATTTGGGTTCCAACAGCATTCCTTGGGGACTGTTGGTATTACAAAGGTTTCTGTTGGCAGAAAGGCAAAAGCAGAGGCTCAATGCAATTAAAAGGTTAATTGATGTATGTTTTGGAGAGATTCTAGGAAGGAGGAGTATGTGGTTACAGTAAATAATAGAGACAAAAGATCCAAGCTCTTTCCCCATCTGTACAGCATAAGTTAGGGGGAGCCACTCATGTCTTCTGCTGATGTTACTGCTATTTTGCAATGTGTCTAGGGATGCCTGTCTGATCGTGGCCATGTACTTCTAGGTGATGCCAGCACAACATGAAAGGATGTGAAATTATCACTCAATGTGGGTGAGGAGGAAGGAAAAGTGATGGACATACTAGGCAGAGCAGAAGGATATAGACACTACTTTGGATCAGAGCAGCCAGCAGAGACAACAGACCTCCAGCTGCCACTGAGCATTACAGCAGAGGTGAGTTTTAAAGAGACAACATAACAGACTGGGGGAACTGGGGAGCTCTTGTGCATAGACTGCAGTGGGGCATATGATTCAAACTTTTTAGAGAAAATTAGAGTAGCAGCCAATGAAAAGTGGAAGAGCAGGCAGGGGGATTGACAGCAGCATGCTAATAACGTTGTTGGCATAGAGGCTTTTCAAGTTCCAGCTGTAACGGCTGAAGCAGTTACATCCCTAAGTGTCCCCTCCACTCCTCACTTCCCACCTAACTGAGGACACTGCATCTTCAGATATGGGGACTGAATGCTCTTAGAGTCTCTCCCTCAGTTATTCTAATCAAAGCTTAGTAAAAGTCTGTTATTTAAAACCTAGTCTAAGATAGGTTGGCTTTATTTAAATAAAACATATTCAGGCATGAACAAGCTATTTAACTGGCACTTGTAAGGAAGGGGTAATATTTTTATGATGATGAGATAACTTTGAGTGTCTCGGGTTTGTAAGCCTTCTGCTGATACACTTAGAGAGCATGAGTCTATGGCCAAAGGGAGATCAGGCAGATAGAAATATAACAATCATAGCCTACAAGAGGATAGGCAGGTAAGACATAACATTTAAGTAGGGGCACTAGAAGGATTAAAGCTTTACTGTACTTTTTTAGCTGGAAAGCACAACATGATTACCAAGGATTATTATCCCATTATCATAAGAGCTCACTCAACACATAAGGAAAAATGAATACTTCATTTTGTGCATTTAATTCAGTCATTTGCCTGTTTACATGGAAACCTGGCTGCTTTGACTCCCCAAATGTTTAGTATCAAGTAGGTTCAAAGAAAAGTATAACTCCTCAGCAATGAATTTCCTGACTTTGCTCTTTCTGTTTAGAAAAGATGATAAAATGGATTGCAATGTTTTACAGAATTTCAATATTTATTACATATCGAAGCTATTGGCCTAGCATTTTAGAAAGATTTACAGGCTTTTGTCTTCAGATGTCACATAACAACTTTAAGACTAATCTCAACCAAAGATGCTAATTTGCCAAAGTAGTTTCACAACTGGCTGGAGTCTTAAACCTTTCACACCGGAATTTAGCTCTGCAGGGTCCGCAGAGTATGGGAGCAAAGCAAAAAAAGGAAATAAGTGAGCCAGCTAAATCATTTGTATAGTGATCAAGTGGAAAGGCTGCAGTGACCCTTAAGCTGATGAAATGAAACACTGCAGGAAGCAGAAAAGCAATAAACAAAATGGCAGAGGTTGTTGAAGACTGTGGACAAGGTGGTGTTACCAAACACTGAGTCCCAAAGTAGACCCTACCTAATAGCAGAGGCACTGCCTTCCTTACCCTCCTCTAAGGCAGAAACATTATTCTCTACTAGAGTCTCTCAAACATTTACAAAGACCATTTCCCTTGGAGTTCACATTTTCCTGCCCCTTCCCAAGCCTGCTGCAGCTCCACTCCTTTAGGACGAGACAGTGAGTGAGCTGTTACTGCTGGGTGCAAGTGCTTGTGCTCACCTCCCTGCCCCTGCCAGAACTGAGCAATGATAGCAATTAAAGGAGGTGTAGTTAGCAATTCCCTTGCTACTGCAAGCACTGACAGCCAATACTTACAGCCCATTCTCACTTTGCCTCTCTGGAGGAACTGAGTTGCTGCTGACTTCTGCTGTCTAAAATTTCACGACCCTTTTGAACACTCTCATGACCTTCAAGGATTTTGTGACCCTGACTAAGAAACATTGGGCCATTTCTGTAAAACACTATTATTTTTGCACAGATAAATATTCCTGTGTTCTGAAGTGCACTAACAGTTTGAAATGGGCCCCTGAAGCTGTTGGATGCTGGGGATAGACTTGCGTTACCCTGTTACTACACGCTTTGGCACCTCAGGGAACATCATATAGCTAGCTATCTCTGTAGCCACTGATTGCAGATGCTATACAAGATTCCGTAATTCTAAAAAGAATTTAGCACCTAAAAGCTTTAAACCTCTGCACCATTCACTTTCACTGCCAGGCCAGAGGAACCTTAAGTCTGAAAGGACAATGAAAAAATCTGAAAGTTCACGTGCTGCGGCTGCAACGCAAGATGGACAAGCACAGAGACTACATCATCTAGTGTCACCTGCAAAGCTACAGACATCTCCTCGGGTCCTACAGACCTCTGCATTTGCATTACCCTGACAGACTCCTTCCTTTAGCTGTGACAGAACCATGTGGTGCTATTGATGGGCACAACACTGGCACTCCATTGGAGACTAGACTCTACCAAATGGAAAATGACAAGGTAAAAACTCATAGGAGAGCTGGAACAATCTGCAAAGGCAATCTGATGGAGAGAAGTGGGACAAGAGAGGAGCAGGAGACTAGCTAATGTCCGATACAGACAGAACAGAAATAGAATTCTGGATACCAGTCCAAAAGCCATGCACTTGAAGGTTACCTCTTGTAACTCATAGGCACACAAAATTGTTCATTGGATACGATCATATGAAGGTGATATGAATTTATGTATCCAAGGAAAGATGACACACGCTCTGCAAAATGTCTACAGAGTAATAGCAAGAGAGAAAGCCACAGTCTCCACCAGGGAGCGATTAAGCACAGAAAAGGAACGATGGTAGGAGAAAACATTCGCATGGAGGTCTCTGCTTTGATTCATAGATCCCAGCACAACTGGGAAACCCCTACATTGCAGTAACAGACTTTGGACTCAGTCTTGCACCATTCAAGTCCACCAAACAGTTTTGAGCCCTGGGAGGATATTCAGACGAGGCATGCAGACAGGGCAAGGCAGTCAGCCTTGGATTTGGTCCCAGCTTGACCTCCCTGCTTGATTTTAAGCAGCCTGTGAACAAACATTTTACTACAGTAACAGCAAACAAGGGAGTCTCTGTAAGGTGTAAAGCTGGGATGCAAATTGCAAACATATGTAAATTGAAATCGTTTAGGTTAATTTCTTGGTACTGAATTCGGTGACTAAGTGCTTATTTCAGAATGCTCATTCCATGCCTTGAACTACGGCTTTGTCCAACTCTTCCGTGGCAGAAAGCAATTTAGCATAATCCTTCTACTGTAATGTCCAGTTTTTCCACAAAGATTACAGATGAAACCAAAAGACTTCATTCTAAAGAAAGCTTACTGCTTTGCAAAGCTGGCCACTGTGTGTTTAACTGGACCAGAATGGTCTATTGGAGAACAGAGGGAAATCTCACATTTGGGAGGATGCGATGGAGGAGTCCCAGACAACCAAGACAACCCTTGTTTGCCAAACAATGTGTGTGAGGCTTAAAAAATGATGAATTCAAAACACATTTCCCAGTTCACAACAATTGGAAAATACCTTTCAATCAAATGAGTAATAAAACTCACTTCCCGAACCCGGTGAGGCTGATTACCATCTAGCTTAAATCACCATAATGCTACTTGCCTGAATGTAGCTGCACTCACGAGCTGATATCATCTGAGGAACTGGTCCAGGAATCTGCGTAAGGGAGAGTGTAAGATAATGATGGGAGACCTTTGATTTTTTTGGCACACAGTCCTAGCTGTTAGTCTTGTCAAAGTCGGCTCCCTTACCTCTTGTATAGCACTTGGCTTGAAATACTATGGGTTTATGTTTTCTCACGGTATTTCTGCTTCTATCTTTGACTTTCTTTGACTTCCAGCTGAAATCTGGATATTAAAAGAGGCACCCAAATTATTTTTAAATGTGACTTTTTTTTAAAAACTCAGAAATGTTACTATATTGTATTGGATGAAAATTCGAGTTGTTGCTAATTTTACCCTAGCAATTCAAACGTAATAGTGAGAAGCTATATTTCTTTAGAAAAACAAAGCCATGAGGGATATTTGTTTGGAGAGAAACGTAATATTATAGGCCTTGGAGTGCCTGAGATGTGGTTCATGGAAGTGGGACATTCGGCCTTTTGTTGAACTACTCTTGCAAACTGTATAAAGGCAGTTTTAATCAAAAATTTCCTGGTTTTCATAAATGAATTTAAGTTACTTAAATCCCAGGGTCTGTAAATTAGGGGAGAAGAGATTACAGTTCGCAGTCACAACTTCAGTAAAGATTTTTAAAAGGAAATATAAGTTATTAAATCCGCTTTCAAAACTGGAAAAATTGATACAATTTTGTTCTGGGAACTGTTCGGTTTATTTCACTCTCGTTTCAATGGTGGATGATGAAATTATTTACATGGTTTTCTATTCCTATCCCCAAGAAGATCTGCAACTTCCCAGCACGAAGCTGGAAGAGGTGGCTTTATTGTACTCGGGTGACCTTTTTCCCTGGAAAAGTTGAGCTAACTCAGAACCAGTTTCTCTGGTCTTTTTGAGCTTGTGCAAGTAGAAAAGGCCATAATTTAAGTGTGGAGGAAATGGTTCTTTGAAGCATAAGATATATGTACCATATACAGGCCACCCAAATATTCAAATCTCTTGAGACGTCACCCACTTTGTAGTTCCCAGACTGCTAGCAAAGTGGTTTTCAGTTTTGGTTTTGAGGTTTTTTGGTGTTTTTTTTTTTTTTTTGTTTTGTTTTGTTTTGTTTTGTTTTGTTTTTTTAAGTGATTGCTGCTACCATGTTTGCGCAGTTGCTCTGAAAAGGATGTGATGTGGTTTAGTCTGTTTTTAAAAAACCTTGTTTTGGTTTTGTCCACTCCAGCTGCCCCCAGCATTTCGCTAGAACTCAGTTGAATGTGTTTGCATCCAGTTCTAAGATCTGTTGAGACTGTCAGAATTTAAGGGAGGGATCAAGCCAAGCTTGGAAAAACGGTCAAGTTTATGTTCCGCCCATGCTGTAACTCAGCTTGCTGAAAATACAACTTCTTGGGTCATGGTACATTTAGCCTAAAGAAAGTGGTTAAGGATGTTGACTTACCAACACAGTAGGGTACAACCCAGCCTGTGGCAACAGCTACCACCCCCAGCTGTAGGAGCTTCCCCACCCCTCTTTCCCACTGCTACTCCAGTCTGCAAGCCTCAACTGTGCACAAAGTTGTTCCTAAATGATGTGAGTGTGGTGTGCTGCCCCCAGCCTACTGACAAATTCAGTTTCACTTGCTAACTCATCAAACTACAGGTGTTCACTTCTACCTGTGATTTGTCTATTCTTGCCACAAAAGGCACCCAGGGAGGCAGGTAGGGTCTGTAACGACCTTGGCTATCAGCATTTCATCTGCTGTGTCTGTGTGGCGATACCTGAAACCTAATCTGGGCTCAGCCAGCTCAAATTGGCACAGTCCAATCTAAACTTCCAGCTCTGGCCAGCCATCACTAATGAATCGTGCCGAGCAGATTTCAGGGCGTTGCAAGAGAGATGGCTCCTGCAGCTGAGCCAGCAGTATGGCCAGCGGTGCGCCATGGTTGTGTACATTGGTCCTTGAGCATACATTAGTGTTACCAGTTCTGGGCTGGGTGAAGGTAGATGCCCTTTGGGTCTTACTACCTGTATGGAGCAGCTGGTAACTGCAGGCAAAAGAACAGAGAAGGTGGCTGCAATGACAAAGTGTTTCCTACCACCCTACTGCAGTTACACAGAGTTTGTAACCAATATTCAGACACTTTCCCTAATCCGGGCAAAACCTGAGCTGTACATTTTTCATGTGCAGTTCTCATCTGGACTGTCCATGAACTGCCACTGTCAGAGTGTATTATTGTCATTACTATTGTCTAATAATTGCATTTACGTTTATTTTTCAAAGGTGAGGCACTTGAAATTAGTGTGGAGTTTCCTCTCATATTGCATTTTGGAGTCACATACAGGAGAACCAGGAAAGTGAGGCAGCAGAACCTCCCCCTCGCCTTAACTTGTTAGTACAGTTTGAGTTCTAAGAGACTAAATTTCCTCTTTAAGGCTTTCTTATTTCCTTTCTGATTGTGAATTGAACATATAGAAAAGCAAAAGAAAAGAAAGACAGAAAGAATGAAAGAAAGAAAGAACTAAGAAAGAAAAAAGGAAAGATGCTAAGCTGTTTCTTTCTGTTCTAAACAAGCCACTACTTTAACAACAGTGCTTGTAAAAACAATATTGTGCTAAATTATTTAGTATGCTTTATTTAATAAAAAGGAAAAAAGAAGATGAAATAGGACATTGAGGAAATTCCTCTTTGTTTATTTTTGTCTCTGTAGTGGTTCATTTTACCCACCAGTGTTTTTTCTTCATTGCAAGCCCCCCTTCTCTCTTGATTGAAAACAGATTCTCTAATAAAAATGGTTTAAGATCATAGTGATAACTTCAACTCAAGAACAAGAACAAAAAGCACCCTTGGAGGAAAGACCCCATCTGCTCACATATGATGTTATGAAGGGAGTGCATAATGCAGAGTAGTGATTGCTACCAGGTGTAACACTACTCAGGTCCTCCACGTATGGTTTCTAATCTATATGACTGCTTTAAAAAAAGAGGGATTCAAGTATCCTATAAAACAGGTCCTGTGTTTTACATTTGACCTCTTCCTGAACATCAACCTTATTAAAAACAAATAAAAAAATGTCCTGAATGGAAGCCATGGTTTGATCTGGAGCTTATGTAGCCTGACAGCAAACCTGCCATTGCTTTTAGCGGGGCAGGAGCTGGCCTCTGGTTCATTCAAAAAGAGACCCTTATCAAGCTGCCTTGCAACTATCACTCCACAAGTGGTTTCTGTTTCATTTTATTCTAATCGCCTTACAGAAATACATTTTTCACCAAATTGAAAGCTTGTCTTCCCTGAAGCCCTGGAAAGGATTAGATAGCATTACATCAGACATTTCAAACAGTAAATTGTGAACTTGGAAGAAGCACTTCAAAGCATGGTTATGTGAAGCTTCAAGTGCCCAGGCAGAACAGCAGAGGTGAAATGATCGCAGTCTCTGCAGTGGAAAGCAGTGACTCAATGAGTATAAAACATGAATCCCATTATTTTAATCCAGCATGTATCATGGGACTTAAATTCCATTCTGACATACTGTACTAGAAGCTGTAAGAATGTATAACACAGGACCTAGACTCAAAGAAAAAATCTGAGCAAGATAAAAACAAGTTCTAAGCAAGGATGGCAAGACTTTGTACACCTTATGTCATAACTGCAGTAACTGGGGTTCATAGGATCATAGAATGGTTTAGGTTGGGAGGAACCTCAAAGGTCATCTAGTTCCAACCCCCGTGCCATGGGCAGAGACACCTTACGCTAGAATAGATTGCTCAAAGCCCCATCCAACTTGGTCAAATAGTGAAATAAGAAAAAAAAATATTAGTATATAACCAAATGAACATATATAAAAGAAAGCTTTGTCTTGTAGAGTTTACTCATTTGAATTAATGAAAATAAATTAAATTGGAATAACTGCTCTTCTATCAGTTTAAAAGCTTTTAACTAGGTAAAAGTCGGGGATAAGGGTTTGCACTGCCTTATGTATGCTGGTCCAATCTGATTAATGGCCTCTTCATATTCATAGCAAACAGGTGCCACTTTACCAGCATGGGGATGCCCCTTTCATCCCCAAACAAGGCATTCGTGAGCTAGTAGCAGTGGCCACAATTCAGTGCTTGCCAAGCCATTATTACGATGCAGAAATACGCACGCTCAAGGAAAAGCTTGCTTTGGGGGTGGTTTGAAGTGAGAGGAAGAGGCAGCTTGCCAGGCTTTGATAGACAGCTTTTCATCAAAATGGATATTTTTTTTTCAGGGGGAAATGATTTTGTGTTGGGTTTGTTTGTTTGTTTGTTTTACATTAAACACAAATGTTTCATTTCAACTCACTGTGGGAGTAATTTCTGCCAGTTTCCTCTGTGCTCTTTCCTTATCGCTTTCCCTGGGCTGGGTTCCCCAAGGTCTGTAGCTGTAGGGATTTTCATAGCATCCCACTGTAGTTTGGGGAGGCAAAAATGCCATGCAGAACAGAAGCTAGTCTGTGGTCAAAGAGCCTCCTTTTTGTAAAGCAGCAAAAAGCACATTCAAGTGATACTGCAAAAGCTCTTCTGAGTTGGACTTTTTGACTTTAAGCTGAAAAGAATCAATCAAAGATTTTGGACTGAAGGCTGCTTCTAGTCATGGGAAGTCAAAATAGAGTCTTTCCTAGATAGTCTGCATTCATGGAAAATAGTTGTAAAAATTTATGCTAAAAATACTTTTCCTTAGAAGTCTTGAATATATGTATACCATTTTATTTTTTTCCCATTGGTATATGCTTAATATCAAGCCTAGTTTATGTTCTTTGCTAAACTTGGACTAGAAATGCTAGATTGGACACAGTCATACTAAAATGTCTGAAAATTACATTTGGATTCACTCCAGGTTATCAGGCTGAATATATTGGCTTTGCAACCAAATATCTTCCTTGGCTGTACCGTTTGTTTACTCATCTTCCCTACCTTATGCTGCATAACTGTGTCCCTGCAACCCTGTGACCCATGTCTCTTAACCACTCCCATCTCCTAAAAAGATGGTTTGGGCAGGACCTTGAGGGCTGTCAGTAATTAAAGTCCTTACCACAGACGAGTTCATGGAAGTCAACTGTTTTGTTAATGAAGGTAGGAATCAAACCCCCATATCCAGTCCAGCCACAGGCAGCAGCTTTGGCTCAGCAGCTGCTGGATTGATGTTGCAGCCACCAAGAATAGGTAGATCATCAGATTGCATACTCAGTCACTGAGCAGTAAATTAGTTCAGAAGTGTGGGGAGTAGCTTACCTGACATAGACTGACGCTTTTATATCTCCCCTGCCTTACAGCTCCCATCCGCCTTCTATCACACAACATTCACTGTTTTCCCATTCTCTTCCCATACTCAATACCCTAGTCTTACTTCTGTTCTACTTAAAACACCCTTTTCCTCTTCCATGCTTCTCTGTCTTGCAAAACCTACTTCTTACAGTCAATATTCTCCAGATTTTACCTTTGTCATCCCTATCTCTCAATCCCATATAAACCCTGTGTCATCCCACTCTCAATTCCATATCTTTCTCAGGTTTTTTTTTTTGGTACTTCCCAAGGCACCTCCCAGGTATCCATCCCACCAGCATCCCCTGGAGGCATCAAGCACCAAGAGCCTGGGTCATCAGAGGCAGCGACAGTGACAGTCCTATCCCTAGACAGACTCACAACAAGTCAGGACCGGGTAGTAAGTTTTTACCAGCTCATGGTGACACCCAACTATTTTATGTGCTGAATGAAGCCTACTGCCTAAACGTTCTGCAGGTTTACTGTTACGCTGCCTCTGTGGGCTTGGGCAATCAAAGGTCTCATCCTTCCCTGTTTGTGAAATAACTTGAGGAGGTTATTCAGCATATGGATGGAGCAATCTGAAGAGCTATGGAAATGCTAGGTTATTACTATAACTGGTGAGTTGGTGGACCAGAGTTATGTGCTTGTGGTTGTGTTACTCATTGATTTATTGCTAACAAACAGGCAGCCTTTATTTTTAATTAAATGCACATCTGTCCCTTATCTGGCTTCTCTCTCAGTAAACCTTGACTACCAGCTGTATTGTAAACGCCTGTGAAACAGAAGATGAAGAAGCCAGGTGGCTTCTAGGATGGGAGGATGAATAAAAGAGACAGATCATGTGAATTATCTCAGCTGAAGCAATAAAATGTAAGTGACCCGGGAATGTCCTGTGTGTCTGGTTTTGGACCATAAAGTCTGCCTGGAAAGGATGCCATTTATCTGCATTAGTTCCTTTAGCAGGCTTAGCAGGCTCTGCAGGCCTGAAACGGTGTCGATCTATCATTGCTACTGTAATCCTAAAAGTAAAAGGCCTAACAGCAAAAGCATCTTAAAGCTATAAACATGGTAGGAAATGAAATACCATACTTCTACAAAGGGAGCATTAATTTCAATTCCCAATCAGTAGCTATGCTTGTTGCTGTAAAAATACTTCTATTGTGTTTCTCTATTAAATATTCATCAGTCAATGCAGCAGCACTTTGGCTCACGGTAGAGTCAGTTGTTGCCGTCTCCATCTCCAACACACGTAGATCTGGGCTAGGAGCCCAGCTTACAAATGTTTTAGGACCAGAAACTCAGCAAAAGCACTGGAGGAAAGGGTGCCTGTCACGGCTAGCTGTGATCCTGAATGGCACCTTTAAAATTCATTTGTGAATAATAATCAGATGGATTAACTCTGGTTTTTCACTTCATATGCCAAGAAGGCAGATTTATTCCACTGTAGGCCATAGTGTCTTCTAAAATAAACAAATAAATCCACAGAATGCTGTTCAATTAATATTTCATTGCTAATTATTTCTAATAAACAGCCAAAATTCAGAGTCTCTGTCAGAACTGGTAATGTTTTAGTTCTCATTATAACAAATAAAGACTTACCAACGGTCAAGAAGTTGATGGTTTCTGTGGAATCAGTGTTTACTAAGGGAAGTATATTCAGTCCAGGCAGACAAAAAAATAGTCTTAACATATAACACCTATTTTTAGAAAGGCTAAAGAGCTGAAATTTGCAAGGGGAGTGGATAGAGAAGGAAAATGTAGCCAGTCAAAAATGAACTGAAATTTTTTGAGAGAAGAAGTTTATGAAAGGCCAAAGTGGTACAGTTCCACAGTCCAGAAAAAGGAAGGTATATATTAAAATCTGGTGGGAGATGAACATAGATGTTAAAATGCAATCTACATCAAGCAAATAGGAAATTACAATTAATATGCTTGCAGACACACTCCTACAGAAAGCTAAAGCTATTTCAGAGAAGCCACTATGATTGGTAAGATTAGGGGCAATAAGTACATTAAATACGTTGGTAATGAAACAAATCCTAGAGGTGACATAAGCCTATTACTACATAAAGATGGTAACCTTATTAATATTGCTGCAGATGAGACTTGTTCAATAAACATCTGTTCTGTACTTAGAAAGTACAAGATCAGCTTCTATCCTAGGAGAAAGATGACAGATTTTCCAGGCCATTAGTAGTGGAAGACAATATTAGGCAGCATTTTCTAGATCTAAAACATTTAAAAGAAAAAGCTCAAAGAAGAATCACCCCAGGGTCCCATGAGAGCTGACTGGTCTCTGGCATGCATTTTTAACACATTTTGGAATAGTAGGGAAATATCAGGGAAGACAGCTAATATTGTGCCCCCGTGGAAAAAAGGGGGTGGGGTGACAAGAATAGGCTGGTGAGCCTGACATCAACACCAGGCAAAAATATTTACGGCTCCCTCTCACCCTTTTTAACTCCTGACCTTGTTTCTTTTTGGACACTAGCCCAGTGCCCTTGAAGAAACCTTCTGTTTTCCTACGAATCAGTGGTTGAGACTGGTTCCCACTGAGGTCTCTGCGAGCCTGACTGGCATCCCAGTGTCCTCCCTGCTAAATATGTCCCATCGCAACAGAGCACACAGTCCTCAAAAGGGCCCAGGGAAGCAGCTGGCCTTCTATGTGACAGCAGCAGACAGGAGCTGGGAATCAGCCAAGGGACAAGAGTACCAACTGATAGATTTAAATAGGGCCCCAGTCCCAAGGGATTGGAGAGGACCAGAGGCGTATTTGCTGAGAGGGAAAAGTCTCGAAAGAGGTAGGCTGCAGGGGCTCTTCCCTAGTTTCTTGTCTGAGAACTAAAGAGTAGGGATGTCTGACCCAGAAAAGGATAGGGGGTTCACTTGTGTTATAGGGTGTTCCTTCTGCTTCATATGTAAGACAGAAGTCTGACCCAGGCTTCTTTGGTTTTAATGATCTGTAGCCAGCAACAAGACTTTCCAATAGTCTTTAAACCTTGTGTTTCCTGCTATTATTCTATCACTGAGTTTTCTGGGTTTTTTTCCACTTACCTTTTTAGAAATGTGTATTATTTCAGATATTTGTGGTACATCTCTCTGCTAGACGCTCAGAAATACCACTTGCAAAGTGCAGAGTTGTAGAGATAACTGGACCAGCCCAGGACTTGCACAAATAATGGAGGGGATACTACAGGGTCTCTGAAATTTACTGTAGGGGTTAAGTATATTGTGTCTATAACACAGCTGCAAGACATGTGGGAAGGTCCATTTATTGTATAAACACTGACATGGATCATATGAGAACACACTTGACTTACAGAAGCTAAGCAACCAAGCCTTTCTTCTGAGCATGCCCTGGGGCAAGGCTGTTTCCATGCTCTTTCAGTCTACTCATCTGCAAGATTCACTGTTTGACCTCCACTTCCAATTATCCCAGTTCCTTTGGCTTGCACAGTCTGCCACACAGGGCAGCCTGAGAGATGTGCTTGATGGTACATGTGTCTTGGGTATGCCATTACTGGGTTTCATGCAAAAACAAAGGAGACCTGCAGGGATATTTAAGCATCTGAGAACAAACAGAAAATATAGTACAACATCTGGAGTTCACAATTTCTCTTTCTTTATTAAACCTCCCTTACAGATCACTTTGACACAGACAAGAGAATTGAGAGGAAAATGCATGATAATACTGATCCATGACAAGTTAACAAAGAGAATCTCAGGAAAAAAAAAAAAAAAAGAAAAGAAGGTATAAAAACTGGAAACAAAAAGGTTAACAGTGCATCGTATCCAACACCAGATTATTCTCCCAGGCAAAAAAAAATGGATTTCTCATATATTAAAAAGTTAGAAACCTTGCAATTGGTATAGCTAGGTCCCACAGCTAAAGCTACTGGTTCCTGAAGTCTGAGATGGCTGGAGGATATTCCTGAAGCTTTTATTGCTATTGCTTAATGATCCTGGATGCAGACTCCAACAGACTAGCAGGATGCTAATTTTCATGAAAGGGGCCAAGAAGAAAGACCACTAACTTCATTGTCTTTAAATCACTGAAGGGAAACTCCCTGCCCTGATTATAGCCATATAGGGGTTAAGGGAGGAGGAAAGGCAATTAGTACTGGCCAGTGACATTGTACATATAGCCCACCATAGGCCAAATGATGACAAAGGACAGGGTAAAATCTCTTCTGACCACCTGATTCAGGGAGCTGTCACTGGGACCATATGCATCACCCAGCCAGAAGAATGTGTGTCCTTGGGTGATAATTCTGGCTGTTTTTTTCAAGACAGGGGTATCCTGATTTGGTAATCCAAAAGAGAGAGGAAAAGAAGGCTGGTATCAGCTAGATTTCCCACACTTACATGAAAAATGTTAGCAATGCCTCTCATCATTTCTCTTTTTCCCATGAACATAGAGAATCACTGATGATCCTGTGAGCTTGGAAGTAGCATCACACTAACAAGTAATTTGTCCAAATTGCATTCATTAGAGAGGAAAAGTCCTGATGTTTTCACTCATAAATAGACACTCAGCAGTGGACAGGCATTTTCAAAATTTTATGAAGGATCACATTTCCTGGTTGATCGCCTGAAGACATGTTAGCTAGACAGGCTTCCTCATCTTAATAAAATCAATTGATGTTAGCTAGACAGGCTTTCTCATCTTAGTGGATGCAATTGATGTTAGCTAGACACATTCCTAACCTTAATAGTAGGAACTGCAATTGCTGAATATTATTTGTGGCAGGCTTGTCAGCAAATGTCTGGTTTAATTTATGAAAGAAAATTGTGTCAACAACAGGAATTTATTGTTTCCTATACTTCCTGCCTTCTGGAGTCATTGGTATGTAATACACTGTTAAGGGAAAGGACTTGTGCAAAACGCAAAGTTCTGAGTTAACCTAGGTTCACACTTTTACCACCACAAGCATTAAATGCCTTTAGCTGTTTCCATTCAAATAGGCTCTTTGCAAGGCGTTTGGTAGTGCTCCTCCTTGCTTGTCAGTGGTTTGGAGATATATGTATTCAAACATGAAAATTGGTTTGTTCTTTGAGCACTCCAGGCTCTCTGTAAACGAGCTAAAAGTTGTAGCATATCACTAAAAAGGTTAGGAAACACCACCATTTTTCCACTGTGTCGTCTTGCTGAATTCATTAATAGTGTCAGTAACCCCAAAACTGCATCTCTCAGTGAAGTTGCTGATGGCTGAGAGGATTTTAGGAAACTCTTCACAGGTGAGTCTTTCACCTTACTGTTTGGGTCATGATCACAACTCTGTTTTTCTGCTGGAGCTCTCTGGGGTTTTGTTTCCTGATTGCCTAGACTTAGATGTGGTAAAGCAACCACTATATAAAGCAGAAAATAAGGAAAGAGAATAAAAGTGTGTGTCTTGGCCATTTCATGCTTTGCAGTAAAATATATATCCTGGACCTCAAAAAATGGAAATGCTCTGGAGTTTTGTGTTCTAGATAAATAATGTCTCTCCAACTCCAGTTCTGTCTCAAAGGAGAAATCTATCTCTAACGTAAATTCGCCTTAGGAAGCAACATTTCCAAATGTGACACACCTCATTTTCAGATGAGATTACCTTTACAGAAATGTCTCTAGTGGAATATTCAACTCTTCAAAATTATTACTAATTTCAGAAAATGTAGGTCATTAGTGTGATAGAATCTTCTACAGATTAGCCGCATTGCTGTGGAATTTCATTACCTCTTTTTTGGCTATCAAAAAGTAACTTTTAAAAAAATTATATATAGGAATAGGGACTCAAGAGGAGGACCAGCCATGTTAGTTTTGACAAGTAATAAAATAATATACTTCATCTATATATTGATTAGCTTTCCTGTATTATGTTACACACAGATCATATTGACTTATAAGGTCCTTAACAATGCAACACCTGAATGTTTTGAGTTCTCTGATATATTTAACTTCATAGCAACCTTGACAGTTAGAGAAATATTATAGTGCCTGAGACCTGAATTTTTCCTCCTAACTGTAAATACATAATTGAATGTAAGTCCAACCTTCTTAGTGTTAAGAACACTAATGATCAGTAAAATACTGGTATTGTCAGAGTTAAAATAAACCTAGAGTGTGCATGAATTCTTAATTTCCCAGTCAAGCTGCCTTAGCAGGTGACTGAAGGAGAATGGTGAAGGTCATAATTTAAAGGACAGGACCTGACTCCCTGCAGTGGGTGCAATGAACTTGGTCTGACCTCATGACCGTGGAGAAGCCGAAGAGAATATCCTTGCCATGTGCTTCCAAAGTTACTGCGACACAGAGATGAGATGGGGGACGCTGAGCTGCACAGACACTCAGCCTACTTCCCAACCCACAGGCTCACTACCCTGCAGGAAAATCCCTCGTGGGCCTGAGACTAACAGAAGCAGGCCCTGAAAGCAGATCTAGCCTCCAGAAATCCATCATCCCCTGAGCCAGAGCTGGTTGCTTCTGTGGAAGGCGTTAGTAATTGTGTTTTGCAGTTCCATGTTACGACTGGTGGTAAATGCTGACTAGAACTGGTCTGTGGCACCAGGAAGGGGTCAGCTGTTGGCGAAAACAATGGGTATGTCACGACAGCCCGTGACAGGAAAAATCTGAGACTGCTTGTTAAGCAAAATTTCTGCAGAAAATTTGTTTTATATTAAAAAATGGGTGGAGTGTTGGAGGGGGTTCTGGCTCTTTTCAAGCATTATCTTATAGAGTAGAAATATACAGCAAGGGAGAGGCAAAGGGAATAAGTCACACAGAAATGGGTATATAAAGTCATAGTTGTAAGTGTTGGTGTGACAGTAATCTTATATATGACACTGTCATTTCTCACAGCAAGACTAACTGACCAGATGTGGGGGTCTCACAACAGAACAGGGTGGAGTCTGGAGGAAGGAGGCAGAGCACATGTGGTGGGTGAGGGAATCCAGGTCTTTTAGGGCTGCTGGTCTGTTAAGTGCTGGTGCATGTATTTCTGTGGAAGTGGGAGGAGCTCCTATTGTGTTTCAAGCTGAGAAAATAAACTTTATACCAAATTATCACTTGCAGTAACTGCAAGGTCAGCCACTTCTGGGAAAGCAGTAAAATATTCCCAGGAAAAGTTTCTTCGCACTTCTGGTTGGGTTTTAAGAGCTTTCTGAAATTTTGAAAAATATTAATAGTGTCAGGCATAGATAGGTACCCGTGAAGAAAATGGAGGTTTTTTTGGGAAAATTCATGTAAAAACAATCAGACCTCCTTCCCGTGGTTTTCCTTCAGACAAGAAGATACCACCACTACATGGAGGAGCCGAAAGGGAAGCTTTCCCCCGAACAGACATCTGTTTCAAGCTAAATGTTTCATGCCCATGTTTTTTTTTTCTCTGCTGGTAATAAACCACTTTACTCAAATGATCATATCCTTGTGTTGAGTGTCTTCAATTAATAGGAAGAAAAAATATCTTCATGAAGCCTTGAAATGACAGGAGGGATCAAATGAATATTTTCGTTGGCATCAGCTAGTCCCCCTTTCCCCAGAGCAGGAACTTCAAAAGTCCAGAAGGGACTTTGCCTGGAGCATCATAAACTCACAGACCAGCATTTGGAGATCACCAAGCAGAGGGAGAACATAGTCTGTTTGGATTCCCAGGCATTTCTTAAACAGAAATAATGAACATACTTTATTACTGGTGCTGCTAGCAGCAGTTTGCATTCACAATTGTGCCACGTTCAAAAGCGTAAGGCAGATAAAACCCACCACCTGACAGGGATTGTTTGCACAAATCCACTCTTTGAAGCTGAGAATATTTTTGGACAAAATTCCTGCTAGGAAACTGTAACACCACCACAGCTGAACGCTCTGCAGAGCAAGCGCTGCAGTCTTGGAATCGTTTCCTCTGCCCATCAAACCCATGTGAAAAGTGGGACAAGATTCTCACAAATTACTCCAATTTCAATTCATTTCAGACTTTATTTCTCAAATTCTGTGGCCTCATGTGATAGCAAACTATGCAGGCCAGATACCAGCTGTGCGAAGGCCTGCCTTTTATTCATTCTAAATTTACCTGCTGGCAGCTACATTTATAATGAAGTGCCAAAAGAATGGAAAGAGGGTGTAATGCGTCTCAGTTGCAACCCAGAATTGCTATGGAGACATGATGGGTCTGGGGAAGAGAATCAGAGAGGGGTCCTGCAAAAAAACCTGTCTGTGAGGAAGAGTCCCCAGAGGAGTGTTTAAACTTCATTGTGAGAATCTCCCAGTGGGGAAAGTTGAGTTGGAAAGGAACAGAGAGATCTGCAAGGATACAGAAAGGGGTGGTCCGACTCCCACCTGCATGAAGCATCTACACCCATGCAGCCTGCAGCACAGGAGAGGAAGGAAGCAGAAGTTTTGACATGGAATAACTGCAGAAAAAAGACCCTGTTGCCCAAGAACTCCTCACCAGCTTCACTGGCATATGTTCCTGAAGAGACTAATATTAAGCACTTTGAGTTTCACTCAAAGCCTGCTAAGTCAATGGGAATCACTCTTTGGATTTCTTTGCCTTTTGGACCAAGTCCTTTCAAAACAAGCAGTGAATAGAAACACAGTTTTTTTTGCTCCCTGTGGCCAGGATTTTCAGCATACCTCAACTTTTAAGATCATGGATGAGTTTTCCAAAACAAGGTCTCTGGGAGTGCAGAAATGATCATAAGCAATTGAAATACCCAGGCTTTCTTCAGGTGGTTCATCATCCGAGACAGAGAGACTCACTGCAAGCTCACACTTCACCAGGTGGTCACGAGACAGGAGTAGACAGGCTGGCAGCCAACACTGTGGTCCTCTAGCACAACCAGGAGCAAGCACACCGTTATGGTAGCTTAGCTTTACTTGCTCACTTGCAGCACACTTAACTTTCATTTAGGAAGTTCAATAAATTTCTGAGAATCTGGACTTATGCAGCATGTTTTGTTGTCTGTTTTCCCTTGTAATTATGGCCAGCTTCTCCAGTAGGAGCTGTGGGTAGTTGAATCCTTTCAAAAGTCTTACCCTTGTGGGTATTCAGGTTTTTGCCATATCTGCCCCAGCATCTGAAATTCATCCTCTATTTTCTGTGGTAGAAATAGGATCTCCAAAGTTAAAGTAGGAATCAGTTTTCCACTGCATACTGGAACTTGAGTCCCCTGAACACACAAGCTGGCCAGGAGTGTTAAGCCTCCTGAAAGTATACATGTACGGTCCACTGTTAAATAAATTGTATATTTAATTAAATTTGAGGGGAGATTTATTAGGTAGGGCGTTAGCCAGACATGATGCTGAAAACAATGAGTTTTTCTGCTTTCACAAAAACTTGGACTGTTGGGGTGGGGTTTTTTTTGTGTGTAGTATCTCAAAAACACCTTGGCTAGCTTTTGATTTTAAAATAAATACATTTAGAAAGGCAGAAAGTGTTATAAATGTTTATATTTTGCTTGCCTTTTATTTGACTTCCTCTAATTTTGAAACAGGAAACCATTTTTTTCCCTAAAGCAGCACAGGTCTTTTTACAGCATTTAAGTTTTCTAATAGGTAATTTTGTATTATTTATTATCAATCAGTTTTATTTTCCAGCTCAAAAATGGTAGATAGTTCATTCCACTTTTTCAAAGGACCTCCTTAGGTGTTTTATCATCTGCAGGAAGACAGGCAGAATAATTTCTGGAGAGGTCCTAAGGGTACCAAGGCTAAATAAAGGAGTATCTAATCTGTTTGGGAACTTTTTATGTGAAACATTTTTGTATTAAAAATGAAAATTTGTTGATTCAAAAATTTTTGGAGAGAGGGACATTAAGTTAATTTAATTACTTCATTTATTTTTTTATTCATTAAGAAATACATCTGATTTTGATCTCCACAATCAAATTTTAAGCTCAGTTTTCAACTTCAAGTGATTGTTGTAAAATTTGTAATACAAGCTAATTAGAGAAATAACATCAAGGTACAATTGAAAACAATATCTCTCAAACGCATCTAAACAAAGCATGAGGATTGTCCCAAGCTGCTTTCCCCTTGTCTCTTTGCAAAAAAAGATGCAGTCAGAATTTCTTTTGCATTGTGACACAGGATGGGAAAAAAAATATCAAAAATCGCACAGATTTTCTTGGGATGGAAGAATTGTCCCAATTGACTGTATCTTCCACCTGAGAATCACATCCATTCCTCTGGCTCTCATGGTTTTGTGGCACAGACCATGCTTCTCTCCCTGATGTTGCACAGCATAGCCCAAAAAAATCCACTCACATGGGGAAGCACCCTCAACCTGGAGAGAGCAGCGGAACCACAACTTACCGGCTGCTCTAGAGCGGAATAAAGCTGCTGGGCTGCAGCTGCACCTCCTGCCAGCACCAGCAACTACATCTCAAAAAAAGTGGCTCTTTCTCACATAACAGCCAGCCCAGGTGGTTCATCTTAACTGCCTTAGGGACGTTGCCTCCTGACAAGGCCTCAAGTTGTTCACTCCATCTGGCTCATTACTACTGTATATTCTGCATTTATGGTGGTGTGGCTCAAATTCAGAGTTATTGGTGGGGCTCTGCACTTGTGTTAATAACATATGTGCCTGGTTTTCAAGTGTCTCACTGCCAGGCTGCCACAACTGCTGTCCAGCTGCCCCTGGCTGAGTGCAGACTGCCTAGGGCAGGACAGGAGTATGGCTATCTCCTGCCTGTCCATCAGGAAGAAGATGGAGCTCTCCACCTTAAGGGCCAAGGATTTAGGAGAACAGTTGGGGTCTGTTTTGATTTCTCCAACTGGGTATGTTCCTGGGAAACAGAGAGGTTTCAAATTCAGACTTCTGAGTTTGTAGAGGGAGAAGAGACAGACTCAAACACCCTTTACCAAATGTGTGCGAGGGCAACGGGAGACATCTGGGCTTTAGGGACTACATCAAGCATTGGTTAGCATTGTTCACCCAAGGGAGACATGAACTCTCCACAGGGTGTTGATACAGTCTCACCTAGTACACAGGATACGGGGTGAGCACCATGCTGAAGAACTGGAACAATTTTTGAGAAATGATGTAAAATTGTTTGGTTGCTTGGAAAGGGGACTATTTATTGGAAAGAAAAGGACCCAGAGGATGGCTCAGCCATAGCTTTCCTCTAAAACACAGCATTCTTCCTCACAGATATTAAAACTGAACTGAACAGGGTCCTGAGTAAAGGGATCGAGTTAGCCACGCTCTTAGAAAAAGCTTGTCAGTTGGGGGCTGGATCTCCGAAGGTCTCTTTCCATCTGAATTTTTCTCTGATTGTGTGCATAGACTGCAACACCAGACACACAGGTGTGAGGAATAGTGAAGGGTCAGGAACGTCAAGGGAGAAAAAGATAGAGTAAGACTTAGGAAAGTCATGCAACCAGTCATATCCTTAAATATTTTGTTCTAGCACAGCCTCTGTGACCAGTGATGATGCTAAAAACTTAAAACTAATCTCACATTCACCTGGGCTCACAGAACAGCCTTTTTTTAGTACAAAAAAGAAAAAAAAAAAAAGAAACCTAATTCCCAACGTTTTGGAAACTGAATTTGATTTCAGTTGTTGTCTGGAAGATTTTAAAACTGCCATCGGACTATCAGCCTAAGGTATGTATTCATAGATTACAGAGCCTAAAGCTGTAATGATCTCATTTGATTCCTTCCTAATATATACCGTAATGCTATCCTGCAATCATTCCTGTATTGACAAAAGCGTATCTTCTGGAAAAAGCTCTTACTGAAATTAAATGGAGGGAACACAACATTTTCCTTGGGCAGAAGTAACTGAGACAACTGACATCCCTGCCAAAGGCACTGATCGTTACAGCACTGGCTGAGAGCAGCTAAGCTACAGGGAATGAAAGGATTTCTGTTGGACCAACTGTGACTCTAGGAGCAGAGAGGTGTGAGAAAGAAGATCAGGAAAAGCTAGAGATGCAAAATACCAAAGCTGGAAAAAAATCAAGCAACAAGCTTCTGGCACATTTGGATTTCTCAGCAAGGAAACCACCTCCTGCTTGCTTTTGTTTGGTTGGAAGGGTTTTTTATTCTAATGGAGAAGGGATACCTGGCATACACTTCTGGTAAGTAAATAGGATCGCACAAAGGCTCTGCATGACTCTATCAGCTCCTCCTCCCAACAGAAACATGACACAGAAAACCCTGAATAGCTGCTAAGCATTCAAGCCAAAGGAGCATGACATTTAAAGCATCAGAAGTTTATGGTTTCTTTGCAGCATTCAGAGAATATTTGGTGTGGACTTTTCTGCCAGAAGGGCTCATATGACATAGAGTTGCTTCTCCGAGCACACAGAAGTTGTAGAGAACACAATTTATTTTCTGCCTGTTGGTACCTATGTTCACAGTGGAGAACCACAGCAAGGTACACAAGCTGGACACATGAAACTAACTGCCTGCATGGTAGTGAGTAGAAGCAGCTGGTGACTGGCATTCTCAGTGCACAGCAAAGATGAGAAAGCTGCCCAGGAGCTTGCAAAGGAATGATTTTTGATCTTTAATGCTTGACTTATTAATAACAAATCCAGAAAATATGAGGATAAAGTTCAAATGCCTTATGACAGGTGTCCCATTTGTCCTGTAGCACAAGGTGATCCCCTGTCTGTGCTGAGGAGAAGGTCAGGCAAATGAGTAACTGGGCAGATGAAAAGGGGTATTATTTAAGGTGTCTGTGACAGCCCCATGACTTTGGGTTCTGTGAATCTCTCTCTGGCCATTTGTGCAGAGTTAAAGCTGCTCACGCTTTGCTCTGTGTTGATGTTGGTAACATAAAGTACATAATGTCGTATTTCCACGACATACAACTAGTAGAAAGAAAAGAGAGCAGCTGGAGCCCGAGGTGCCTGGAGCTCATCACCAGATAGTTCCTCCAGCTATTTACAGAAAGCATCTCTCTTGAGAAAGAATGTATTATTTATTCCTAATTACAGTAGGATGTCTATTAGCACTTAAGTTTCCCGTTTTTTTTGTGGGGTTGTTTTGGCCATTCACATCCTACTAGTGCTTACCTCTTTTCTTCATTGCATTGACTTGTGACACAGACAGGCAGGCACTAAGGAGACAACATTCTTACTGCCCAGAAGTCCCTATAAGCTATGATGGACGGATAGCAACAAAACAAACGGAGCAAAACTCCATCGCATTATGCAGCTGGTCCAAGTTGGTTTAATGCAGTTAAAATTCATATGCCTGCCATAGATCTACAGCTCATGGCTGAGGTTGAGGAAAAATCCCAGGAGATCCATATCACCAACTTACTGAAACAATTAGTTCCCTATTGATTTCAATGTGACTGAGGTACCTAAATATTTCTGATTATAAGCCTTCTTCCCTTGATTTACCTCTGTCCCACTACAGATTGTAAAGAAGTTGAGGTAGAGACTATCCATTGCTGCATAATCTTCAAACACCTAGGAAAATGGGACTTTCCAGTCCATTGTGGGGTTTGGCACTCTAATAGTACAAAAATACCAGTAATTCTACAGTTCATACTGTGATATGATTACTAGGAGGATGGCATGCTTGCTGAACTAAGCCATGGCTGGAATTGAAAGAGAAAGAATATCCATTTCACGATTTTGTCTCCAGTTTCACTTTTCACTTCTTGAACTGTTTGTGATCAGTAGCTTACCACATCTGCATGTCTGTAGTACCCTTGGGCTTCCAAGGAGGAGAATAATTATTCCAGAGTACTTACTTCAGAACAGGTGTTTACCTAAATGGTTTTGAATGCAGAATGGGGGAATTCAGTCGCCTAAACATACATACAGTGCTATCCAAGGGACTTTGGATATTAAGGTAGATATCTGTGTGAGGCAGATGAGGCAGGACCTATGGGAAACTTGCACCCTAACAGGCTAGCAGTTGGCTGGGAAAGAAACTATGAGAGGACAAAAATGGTACCTGGTGTCTGCATTCAGGCCATTGAGACAGGCTCCAAACGTTTTCCTCTGGGGCAAAAGTTACCCCAGAAACGGTATTTATCTGGAAATCTTACACTACTTCTATCTTTATGTTAAGGGATTATCAAGACATATCACAAATTTTGAAGGTCAAGATGAGAGACCTTTACTATTCTATGTCCAAGCCACAGGTACATCTGCCAAGGTTCAAGACCCCTCAAGAAGTTTAGTCATCAGTACTGGAGGTGGTGTTGAGCTCAGCCATGCGATAGGGCCAAGCTGGTGAGGCCATGTGGGGCAGCAGGATGCCCTCAGGCTCAGCAGAGACAAGGAGGGATGCTGCCTTTCAGTAGATCCTGGATTCACCCTGCAGCACTGCCATTCTTGGGCTCCCTGGCACACTCAGTTGATGTAGGCTGCCTGTGAACTGCACACTGGCCAACAGATTGCACTGGTTATCTGAAGATCCATCAGCAGAGATCCCCAGTGGGGACATTTCCATGCAATTACAAGGGGCCACACATCTGATTGCAGGAGGAGTGTGAGAGGGAGCCACTTAGGGAGTGTTTTTCGTAATTCAAGGAACTAGAAAAGGTTTGAGTCTGGAGAAATCAGTCATACCCTAGACACTGGGCAGCCTTCTACGGAAATAAACCTCCTCCTAGACAGAGGCAGGAGGGAGACGTTCACTGTGTCACGGGCAGGGTGGGGGCTCACAGCTCATTTATGTCTGTCCTGGTTTCCCTAATGCACGTCTGAGTCAGGGAACCTCTGCTGTCAGAGAAAATGATGACTGATATGATAAAGTGAAAATTCCTTTGCATCATTGTTTTCTGCACACCCACTTTATTTCCTCATTTTTAGCAAACTGCATAGTAAAATCTGTTATGAAATGCTGTTTCTCCTTTCACCATCTGATGAGTTAACAGCAAAACCAATTAAATGCAGCATGCAAGACAGCCAAGTTGTGTGCATCTCCCACTGTCTGACTCCCCTTAAAAACTGCTACATCACTTTTAAGTCATTTTCTTTCCTAGATGAGGCGGTTTCACTTATATCAAAGACCTTGATCTAAACCAAACAGTCTTACAATAAACCAGACAACCTCGGTTTTGGTATCGTTAGCCTCTAACCTCAGAAAGACTTCTTCAGACAGGAGCTGCAACTTGTTACCAGATGTCAAAAAATGTTCGTCATCAAAACCTCAAGTGACAACTTGGAGCTAAGCAGCGTGAGCTTTTTGATTGTATTTTAAATGACAGAAATTTTTATTTGGTGTATCAGCACCCAGGGTGGTAGAAGGAAAGAGAAAGGAAGGTATTTCAAACATTGTGTCGCAACCAGCTCCAAGTACTCTGAACTTCATGATTTAGTGGTTGGATTTCTTCATAAACTGCTGATCTGTGGTATGAAGGGGCAGCATTTATGGTTTTCCCTAGCAAAAAGCAGAAGTGCACCACATATTATATTATAACAGCAAATATTGAACATGTGACTCAATTCAGATATGGTTCAGGAAGGAAATTTTCAGCAATGCCTGCCTAGGTAAAAACATATATTTATTGTTTTATTCCTGCAGACAGGGCAGACCGGGCAGACCAGGTGAGATGGCTTTACTTCGAGCGGAGGAAGAGAATCAGTAGAAACAAATCTAGTTATCCGTACTTCCTATGTGAAACTTCCTATGTTGCACGTGACAATAAAACCACAAAGATAAAAACTGCTATTGTGGAAAACTAGCTGGTTTTTGACCTGTTGTCAAGAAAGGAGATGAACACAATCCCAAGGAAAAACCTGCATCCAGAGCTGAACCTTAGCAAGGTACATCTTTCTCCAACTGTACCTCTAGGACACAGTGATCTCTGTTACCAACAGTTACCATCATATGGCCTTCTACTCAAATTCATGGTCTAAACCACAGGCAGCTATGTGAAAAAAAATCTTTTTCCTTTAAGAGGCAGTTATTTCTTTGTTTCTTTTAGGACAATGCCAGAACTCAAGGGTTTTTTCTGTATAATGAGAAATTCCACCCCTCGTTGAACAGATACAGGCTGTAGAAGGTAATTAACCACTTCTTATGGTTTATCCAACCCACAAAACTTGGGTTAGGTATTGCTCACCACCCACATTAATTGCCCAGAAGAGACTGACTGGTTTTGGACCAAATATTGTCTCTCTAGCACTTAATATCCCTGCCATAGCATGAAAGGAAACAGAAACCTGAGAAGAAGAGAAAATTAGAATGGTGGGAAGAAAAACAGTTTCTTAACTGTGCAGTGGACTCTGTCTGTCTAATGAATCCCCTTTGAAAACTATCCATAATAATAAATTAGGATGTAATATATTGCAGATGGATCAACAGTGGCACACACATAGCCTTATATATCTGCCACAGGTGTTTGATTTTGCATTTGACAGCAGGTCAAGGAGTAACCATGCAAGGACAATTCTGCTATATAGAGTGACAATTCTGTTTTGCACCACCTTTCACAGTTAAAAACTTGTTCTAGATTTGAAGGAAAACTAACTCTCTTGGTAGTTCTGTGGAGTAGAATTATGTTGATATAACTGGCTCAGAATTGAAAAAATTATTTAAAAAATCCAATCTGGACTTTTTTCTGCATACAGCTAGCTAGTGTTTAGAAACCTTCTTCTAGGCATAAACTTCATTGTAATTCAATAACTTTAAGAAAATATTTTACTTTGACAACATATGAACAACATATGCTGACAATATTCCACTAACAGTGTTCTGTCTAGAACTGACCCGACCTTGTGAAGTCTTTCACGCACAGTCTTGTCCCATTGGCTTAGACATTGGAAGGTCTCTAGAAACAAACCTTAGATCATATAGTCTTTAATTACATGAAACTTCTGGGGCTCTTTAGCACCAATTGTGAAGATATACTCTGTATTTTTTTCATATCTATAGAATAAACAAACAAAAAAGTACTATAATATATAATATCCTGTTCTTCCAAAATAGGTTAAAAATCTACACAGGGAAAAAAAAATCGCATGTAAGGATGTTAGAGAAATTTTCATTGAACCCTATACGATTTGTTTAGACTCCTGCCGCTGCCAGTGCTCCACAACTTCTTAAGGAGGACTGGCAGGATTAGACATTTCCTGATTTCTAGCCGTGCTTCTAACAGTAAACTTCCCACACATGTTTCAAGTCATTTAACCTTGTTGTTCTTCCCCTTTGTGTTTCTGATTCTTGATGGAAAAACAAACGAACAAACAAACAAAAAACAACTGCAAAATGCTTGGGAACCTCCCAGGTGTTACACCTATAAAATGTACTAAAGGATATCCCCATCAGTTACCTCAGTGCGCTGAAACATCAAGGCAACCACTGGAAGCTGAATGGTTTAAAGTGTGGTATTTATAATGGCTTATCCTCTGTCCCACACAACTGCTAATGGTCACCATTGGAGCTGCAGTACCTACCTGATTAGCCCTGTGGTCTCACTCAGTACAGCAGCTCTATCATTCTTACAGTGCTTATTCCTAAGTTTCAGCAGATGCTATTTACTGTGATCTCAGAGTTAAATGTGTGCAGAACAATCTTTGTTTGGCACTAGTTAGGAGACTTATTTGTTTAAATCAGTCTCTCCTGAGTTTCAGCCAATGCTGCAGATAGGGACATGCCGGAGCTGTTACGGTCTCTAACATTTGGCTGTGGATGGGACAGTGTCTTGCAGCCAAAATTTTGCAGGGCTTTTTGTGGGACAGCAGTGTATTTCTGTTGCTGATGCTGATTAAATGTTATATTTTTAATTGAATTTCTACAGTTCTGATCTAATCACAGACATGTATGCTCTGCATTATGCCCTCTCATGACTTAAAACTGGGAGAGCTACAGCAAAGGGGCTCTGTTAATAATAAACAATATTAAATGTCAGCCAGATGAAACTGAAGAATGGAAAAAAGAACAGTACAATGCAGGGAGGTTTTATTTCCACTTACTTTATTTTCACTGCATTTAAGGACTTTCATACTTTCTCTGCCTTAAGGAATGTTTTTGTACATAGAAATTCATTTCTATGGAGTGGGGATCTTCCTACTGATTTGAGGAGCAGTAGTAGCAAGACTGATGTTTTGGTTTCTTCTCCTTACCAGATTCCACTGCCTTAGCAGTGTTCCTCTGTTCAGACATGTTTCTATTTTGGGCATTTCTTCCCCACAAATCCCTATTACATGTTGAGGATAGACTTCGGCTGCATCTAGTATTCTGCCATGAGAGGCCAATTGTTCTGCAAACAAGTAGGAATGTTTTATTGTTCTGGCACTTTGTTTCTTTGGACATGGTTTAGAAATCAAATAGTACATTGAAAATATGCTTCGGCTTTTAATGGAAGTTCTGCAATAAAAATGTATAAAAAAGGCACTATACAGTATTGTCACTACAGGTCAGAGCTTGCAGTGGTCCTGCTTTGGAAGTCTTTCCATTAACTCTTCTGTCCTTTGAAAAGACAGGACAATCTTCTGTATTTCTGTGCTAAAAGCTAAGACCATGAAAATCAAAAACTGGCTCAGTGGATATAAGAAACTATTGGTGCAGCCTAGAGCTTGTCTGTAGTTGCCCATAGCAAATAAAATTGCTTTCAAAAATCACTCACTCAAACTCTGCACATATTCCTATGGCAAGAAGCAGTCGAATGGAGTTTGTACATCAAAACTATAGGTCAGGGTTCCAGGAAATTCTGTGGGATTTATGTAAAGTGCAAAAGGAAAAAAAAACAATCTGTAAGCAAACAAAGTTGTAAACTGCCATTAAATTTGAACCTGAGTTTTCAAAGATACATAACCCTATGGTCACTATTTTAGGGAAGGTTGCCAGCTATTTCTGGGATTTTCTAGAAACTAATAGTCTGGCTATCCTGTCAGAATGAGCTCATTAACACAGAGCCAAAATCAAGGCAATTATTTTTGTTTATTCAAAGTAACAGACAGGATTCCACTGGCAACTAACACAATCTCAGAAAGGATCCATAATCGCAAGCCTTACAGCTAAAAATCTTGTCTATATGGAAGTAATTTTCTCCACAGAACTTTCTCAATTCACAAGATATTATGAAAATAAATGTACTACAGTATTCAGATTTTGTGTAATGGCATTTTGAAAAGTAAACACAACTGGAAAATTCATTCCAAGGCTTGAGCACCAAAAATCTCAAGGAATAGCTTATTGGTGTAAGGATAAATATTACTGGCTCAAGTCAGAGAAACACTTGAATATCACTCCTAGTTAGCAATGATTGTTAATCATGATTTTTAGTTTTACAAATTAAAATTTTGACCCAGTGATACCAATGGCTAATTTGCTGCTGCTGCAGAGGAGGAGTTCATAGAAAGCTCTGGTGGCTCATAAGTAAGTGTCAACATTCAAATATATTACAGTACCATAATCTAAACTCAGATTAAGAAAAATGTCAACAGTAAGTGACTTCCGTTTTCTTGGGTGATGCTGTAACTGAATTGTTGGTGTTCACATTCACATTGCAGATTCTGTGTTTGTGAGGGGTGGCAGGTAGGTGTATTAGAAATTGTTGTCCTGTACTTTGAAGTGTGCTGCCAGAGCACCTGGCATAATTCACCTACAAACTTTGTCATTGCCCCTCAAAAACTGGCTTTATGTGCACACTTTTCCTCAAAACATAATGCCTTGCAATTGTGAGCCAGAAACACCAAAGAGAGGTAAACCTGGTAAATTACTGGGCAAAATGTCCTAGACCTTTCCAGGTTCTGAGTCTATCATCTCATCACTTTTCAAATTCTTCTGATTGGCATTATCTTCGCCTAATTTTCATTTTCTAGGTTAGTTATGATTTACTTCTCTAGTGATGTCTCTCGCTGTACATTTTCCCAGTGGCTGTTTTGCTCTTATGAAAGCAAACCTCAGAGTCTCTTGCTCCAAGCACACTATTGTTTTCTCAGACCATATTTGGCAAATAAAAGGATATGCATATTTCTATTCCATAACTTCATATTATCTTTAAAGTAGCCACTTCAAATCTCTTTAAATGATGTGAAGAGTGAAGATGAGTTTATTTACTCCTCATTCTGTTTCCTCTAGTCTCTAGGCTTGTAGAGACTTGCTTGTTCTGGCTTTTTGTCAGGAAACTGTTGAAATTTTTATTAAAAAATGCTGATCTTTGTTGCAATTTTACTGATCAAATTCTGAAAAATACCCCACACCTCTCTCTCAATTTAACTGCTTTTGCATGACTTGCCAGAGACATTGATGTACAAACAGTATATGTTCCACACAAACAATGGAGTTTGCCAGGTGGCTGTATTTATTTAATTCCCCCCTCCTTTCTCTTCACCCAACAGAAACTGTAGTAATACGTGCTTTTAAAAAAATACCTGGAAATGTGATCTTTTGCATAAAAAAAAAACTAGGCCATGCTCATACTGACTGCCAGCAATGCATTTTTGAAGTATTAATGTACAACACCTAAAAGAAACATAATATTAATACAGAATTCTGCATTAAAACTCCCTTTCAAGACAAGCCAGCTGCCTTACTCTGAAAAAAAGCCAGGAAAACCAGATGTGGAGCTAATCAAATTGTTCATTATAAATGAGCTACCTGGTAAATTTAGGTCTTTTTTCCTCCCCTAATGATTGAGAAAAAGCTCTGTTTTTAACTTATTTGTAACTTGAGTTCATCCAATAGTTTGTGCAGGCAACTGTTTTGATTCATTGGCTAAACATCAGTTGTTAGTGCTCTGACTTAATAAAGAAATGTCAAGACTGAGAATCTGTTGTATGCAGGATTTTCCACTGTGCTGCTCTCTTATCTGAAGACAGATAAGGGGCAGACTATCATTTAATTAAAATTTTTCCATGTGGAAATTCACACATGTAAGCCAATAGCCCTTCCTCTCTTTGGGATCCTGTAGCAGATACATAACCCAAGATCTCTTCTGCTTGGAGTGTAGCAGATAATCAATGAACAGCAAGTGTCATTTATTTAATGTGCCTAATTTACACATTCAATTTTTTCACTGCCTTTCTTGGAAGGAATGGGTCTGTGGCCATTGCATTTGTCACTGGGGAAATCAATCTGCTGAAAAGCTATTTTGAGTGATCCCTCAGCCTTGTCCATCAAAATAACACCCAGAACTTCAAGTTCATAATGGTAAATGATTAGTCAATTAATTCATTAACAGCTTATTCTGAAGAGTTGAGGGTAATCACAGGGCCATCTCCAAGAGCATATCTGCGGGAGGGGGAGGGAATATCAGGTGGCTAAGGGGACAAGGGGGACAGAAAACCACTTCATGAGGACTGACAGAGCATCTCGCTAAACATGAGGTTACTCCAGCCTGAGAGCAGTGAAGTCTGACATTCATCCCTTAATATACTATTAATATATTCCTTAATATATCTTAAGACGGGCAGGAAATAAAAAATCAGATGAAAGAAGTATTTTCTTTTTTCCCAACGTATTACAGTCATGAAAAGGCACTGACAGTCTGAAGTGAGTCCAACAGAGGCCACCAGGATAGTCAGGGGTCTGGAATTCCCGACACACAAAGTGATGTTGAGAAAGCTGGGTTTATTCGGCCCGGAGAAGAGATGTCTCAAGTGAGACCTTGTTACTACTACTATCTGTAAGTGTCTGATAGGAGGATCTAAAGAAGAGAAAATGAGACTCTTCTCAGAGATGCACAAGGATAGGGTAAGGAGCAACAGACACAAATTACAACATGGGAGTAAGATACTGGGAAAAAGACTTTCCCAACAAAAGTGGTCAAATTTGGAGCAGGGGCACAGAGAGAGAATGGACTCTCCATCCATATAGATATTGGAAACTTGAGTGGACATTGCCTTGCTGTAACTTGATCTGCCATGGATGGCAGGTGGGATCACAGACCTCTAGAGGTCTCTTGGAACGTTATTATATAAAAATTTCCTGGTTTTTCTGCTGTAGCTGTTGGTATGAGTTTATTGTTGTTGGTTATTTGAGATGAGCACACCCCTCCAGATTGCTCTGCTCTAAACGCTCCTACAAACCCCACATTTAGAACAAGGCTTGGATTCAGATGGAAAGTGTCAGAAAAATGCACCTTGCCAGTCATTATTCATCAGATTAGCTGATAGTACCTAGATAGAGTGTATGTCTGTATATCTCCCTATGCTGGAGAGAATCAGCTTCTCACTGTGCTACACCTGTCTAAGGTGTAAATATCACAAATGCTGCTGACACCATCCTTACTGCTAGGACTAAAGGCATAATCTAAACCCTATTGGAGTCAGTAAGTGTCTTCACATTAGTTTTCTTGGTCATTATATGAGCCCACATACGAACAGTTGTAACTTTCCAAGCTTAATTATCTTGGCTGTTTTAAGTGGTTTGGGTGTCAGCAAAAGCAATTCTACATCACACATTGTTGTTCCAAACTATCTTCACAAGTATCTCTCAAGTTTTATCATGCAGATGATATAGTGCAACAAAAGATTTTGTTTCACAAACAGCTACAATATTTTACAGGGTAAGCCAACACTTTGTTGTCATGAATGGATAATTTTTTGAATGTGCATTAATATAACTCTTCCAAGTTTCTATCTTCCAGGAGCTGTATTGATTTAAATTAGAAATGTAAAATCTCTGGAGTGGGATAATGAAGATGTTAATTTGTGGATGCTGAACACTACTGATGTCACGCCTCTATGTTACAGGAGGCAAATACACTTGGCATCTGTACAACAATAAACACTTTTGACAGTGACTGTATATACACACACACAGCCATCGATATGTATATATATCAGGATTCAGGAAAAACTATCAATGGGTCATTTTTAAGTTGACTGTTACTGCCAGTAAACTTCTGCACAAAAATCACATTTAGACACTTTTTCATGAAGTAGAATATTGCTTCTGTTCCCTGTCTACAGTCAGAAGTAACTCACAAAATTTTCATGGTTGGAAGGGACCTCTGAGATCATCGAGTACAAAAACAGAGGTAACATTCAATAATCTCTTTCTGTAGCTGTTTCCAACAACCGTTATTCAGCTCTATCCAGTGTTCTTCATGTGTTCTTGACTTCAACAGCACTTGGGAAAGCAGAGTCACTATTCAGGTACAGATTTACTGAGAGAAGCTAAGATATCGCACCACTCACTGCAGGGAGTGTCCTACAGGTTACCTTATGCAGCAGTTGTTGCATTGACCTTCCTACTAAGACTGAAGCTCCTTTTCCTTTCAGAAAGCTATTTACAGGCCATGAGGAACAAATGGATGATATATGTATTAATAATGGAAACATAAGACAGAAAAAGGGTATTTGCTTCAATAATGCTGTTGGAAGGCTTCAGAACAGCAGATTTCAAAGCAACTTCCATAAGAAAATAAAATTATTTAGTTTTAAAGACACAGAGCAACAAGAACTGGAATTATGCACCCATACAAGTTACAATAATTTGATCTTGCTAGGGTGAAAGTAGGATGCTGATAAAGAATTACAAGAAAAATACATGATGAGGTTCGGTCAGGAATGCTGAGAAAGGAAGGTGCTATTCTGTAAATGAAATTTGACATAGGTTGTGTGGCTAGATAGTCAAAAGATGCCAAGTAAACAGTGGTGATGGGGAGGAAGTAAGTTTCAGGAAGATAGATAAAATATTCCTAGGAAATAGACACAAATGAAAAAAGGCTTGATGTGAACAGTGTTGAGAAGGAAAAGGACTTTGCAAAAGCAGTAGAAATGGAGAGGATATGGACAGGACACTAAAGCTGAAAATCTGGTTAATGGGAAGGAGATGTGGTCTGTTACTAGGTTCTGCAGAAGAGATCTGAGGGTTGGATCCTCATTGCTTTAGGAAAGGTCATTTGAGAGTGCTCCTGTGTTTTCACAAGATTATTAGAACAAAATCAGGAAAGAATCTCAAAATGTTTCTAATCAACAACAAGAGCCCTGCTCCTTTTTAGACACTTCTTCAGCAGTCCTGGCAGGCTGCTGTCAGGTGACCCCAACACTGTCTCTTCTCTAGGCTGAACAAATCTTGGTCCTCTAGTCCTGCTTCTGTTGGAGGACAAGCACTCCAACCCTTGACCAGCTTAGTGGCCCTCCTTGAAATCACTCCTGTTTGGTGTTTCTTGGACCTGGGTGAGAGGCTGAAAAAATTGTATGCAACATACATTCATGAACCAAAGTTTGCTTGAAGTCCAGAGTCTGTTACTGACCTTCCTCACCCACTGCAGGACCTTCACAGTCCACATCATGATCGCTACAGCTGCTACTACTGATTATCTCATCACGAGCCAGTTCCTCTTTGTTAGTGAGTGGCAACTCAAAATGTGTGCCACCCCTGGCGGTCTCATGCCGTCAGTACCTGTATAAAGAAATTATTCCTGATACCCTCCAGAAATCTCCTGGATCCATTTCCTCCCACGATATTGTCCCACCAGCATTTGTCAGAGAAATTTTCTACTGGGTTCTATGAAGAACTTCTCAAAGACATTAGATACAGATCTGCTTACACTGGCTGAAGATCTACTTTACATGCAGCCTCTTAGATGCATGTAAGTGCATCTAAGTATGTGTAGCTGCTTGTACTTGCAAATATAAATACTGAGCAAAACAGGACTCGGTCTGTGGCAAGCATTCCTAAATGGAATAACCATATGATGCCCCAAAAGATTTTCTCTTCCATTATTTGAATGAGTCTTTGTCCTCAGCCACTCCCCAGTTCCTTTCCAGAATTCTGGCCAGAAACAGCCCAGACATCTTATCGATGTGTCATCATGAATGAAAAGAAAAAAGAAAAAAAGCCAGCAGCAGGCTAGGAAGTCATTCACAAACCTTGAACATTCCTCTTCTGCTGTGCTAAACTGCATGAACTCAGGGACCTTCCATTTGCTGAGGACTGTAAAGTGGATGGTGATGCACTGCGTCTGGCTTAGTGAGATCCTCTGTAGGGTGGTCACTGTAGCTTGCTTTAAGAGGGATGTTTGATTCATACTCCACTGGTGGTCATAGGTCAGCCTCCTGACTTGATATAAACACTCTTCTTAATTCCGGTTATTAAGCCTATCAGGAAATAATTAAGTCTTTTTTTTATTATTTTTTTTTATTTTTTTTAATCTTTTCGGGAAAGGATTTGCTTTGATCAGTAACCAGATGCTGGAATGGATTTGATTTAAAGTTTTCATGATATCAAGGGTAGATAATCTGAGGTTTCTTGCTGCTGTCAGGAATATTTCTCAGTCAGCAAGTTGCGTCTGCAAGCTGTTACCAGCTGGTGATAGCTCTCAATTTGCTATGGGAGGAACAGAACTTTGGCAAGCTTCCTTACAGTATGGACATGTGGTTATGTGGCAACAGGAATATCAAACAGTGGCTGTCCGTCTCCACTGGATGCCGAGGATGTCAGCCACTGTGGAGACGGGGAACAGGCCAGTAGGAAGAGCCAGGCGTCATAGGGAAAGGGGAGAGAAGGACAACAGGAGAGAGGCTGGGGATGGGATGAGAAGGGGAATTAGGTAGCAGGTGAAGGATTTAAGTGGAGAGATAGACAGGAACTGATCATGGAAGACAGTCATAAAGAAAGGCACAAAGAAAGGAGAGCTCTCCACTTGCTCAACACCAGAATTACAGAGAAGTTTGCCTTCCTCCAGGCTCCATACAGTTGAATCTCAGCTGAGGAGCAACTCCCAGCAAAGGGCCAGATCCTCTGCTCTTGCCTCCCTAAGTGAACAGGGTGCCCTGAAGTCCATAGGTTATTTTGCTTGCTGATGGAGTAGTGAGGGCAGGCTTTGTCTCTGACTCCTCCATATAGCAGCACACAGAGCTGGGTCCAGGCCACCCACAGAGCTCCACTTACTTCGAGCCATAAACCTATGCTATCTGAAGAGGCAGACTCCACATCTTGCTCTGATGATGATTTGCCACTGTGGACATTTGAGAAGAATGAATTTGGTGGCTGCAAAGTCAAGTCAACCATGCTATGCTACCCTCACGCAAACTGTTCGCTGAGGTAAGAGTGACGGAAAGAGCAACAAGAAACCGCTATTTGTTTTGAGTCAGGCATGCAGAAGGAGTTTCTCTCTTTCAATATTAAGAAAGAAGCTCCTGATTAAAATTTTATCTGATGACTTGTTGTAATGTTATAGCTTTCGTCAAACTGACAGCAGCAAAACACCTTCCTAGTACTCCATAAGCAGCAAGCCTTCGCCCCCTTTTGGATACTCTTTGAGAATAGGTTCACCTTTTGCTAATTTGCAGATAGACCTTTTACCTGCACAACTTTGCCCATATCATCAAATCCAATTCCAATCTAATTCTTCTTTGGTGATATTTGATGCAAGTCTCAGTTTGATCATAGCCTAGTATCCAACTCAGTTTGGGAGATTGTTGCTTTTCAGACTTTCCCTTCATTACAAAAGGATTTAAATATTCTGTGTGGAAATCATTCAGAAGCATTTCCTCCTCTCCCATCAAATAACTTCAGAATTCATACAGCTTTTATTTTCTTTGAAATCATGTAACACCTCAGCTACAGGCTTGGCAGGTAAAATACAATTGGTGGAATGAAAAGCATCCCATGCTATAGGCAGGGCAAAATTTAAGGAGAATTTATTGCTTGGTGCACTTCTGCATTTCACAAGAGATAAAGGCAAGAAAACCCCCAAACTTGCCATTTTAGGTTTAATCTGGTATGTGACCATGGTTATCTAAGGGGAGAGAGCAAAGAGTTGGGGAAAGAATGAATGGAAGTGGAGAAAAAAGGAGAAAGGGAGCTATAAAACGTTCTGCAATCTACAGAAAGAAGTGCAGGTCTCCTGGCTAAATGCACACAGGATAGATTTCAGGCTAGCTCGCAAATTCCTTTTTGTTTGAACATTTTGTAAACAGAGGTGGAGTCTTCAACACAGCAAAGGGTGATGGATGAGCACCACTGAAGACAGTCAGTGGTTTAGGAGCCAAAAGCCCTTTTGAAGAAAGGATCTAGGCATCAAGGAGAAGGCAAGACTGACCTTTTTAACAGATTTAGATATTGCCTGGTGGAGAAGGGCAAGGCATAAACCGATGCCTAGGAGAATTCCCAGTGCCATTAGCTCTGGCTCCACTGTATCTGGCTCTCTGCAGGGCACAGAGGGAGAATGAAATGCCTGTAGAGGGATTTTCTAAGGCCTGGCCAATTGTACTGAGAGCTACTGAACTGTCCACAAGGTGAACCCAAGGGCTTCATTTTATACCCAGCCCACTACGCTGCCCAGGCAGCCTGGGACAGAGCTGTGGCCCTGCATTTGCAGCCTGATTTTCCCCATTAGCCTATGTGTGCCACTGTTGTCCCTCTACTTGCTGTTGGCTTGTCTCTTCCAACGTCTTGGCAAGACATCAGGTTTTCAGGAGGTGACAGCAGCACAGAGACAGGTTCATTCAGGCAGCGATGAATCTTCTGTTTAAGATGTATGTTCTGCTTTTCATTTTTCTCTTTGAAATCCTCTAGCTATTCCAGACATTTGACTGGTCTAAGGTAAAAGCAGAAGAAAAGAAACAAAAATATAATCAAAGCAACTTAAAGACGTGTTCAAAGTAGTTCACAGGGGAAGGTTTGGCTAATGCAGTGCTAATTCCTTGCTTTCCTCACATGGGGCATCAAAAGCAACAGTATGTTCTTTATCTTCCCCATGCCATCAAAGCAACTGAGTTAAGAAGGAAGAGCCACACTCTACCTCCATTTATACCACAGTGAGTTGACAGCATCGCTCTCAGTCTGCAGGGTCAAAGGGATCTATTAAAAATTATCACCACTCCAAGCAAGTATTAACAGAGTTTAGACCTGCCGGCCATGGAGATTTTGGGAGAGGAAAGGGGAAATATCATTCACTTTGGAACTGTATTAAATTTGGTAGTATTTATATTGTATCAACATGCCTAAATCAGTTAGAAAGAGGACTTGAGACCAGCAAATCTACATGGATAAAACACTTGCTTAAACTAATATATTGATAGAAAACTGCGTTATTTTGGTATACTTCATTTTGTTCTGTAATATGCTAGGCCAACATAAACAATTTGCTACCAGTATAATTGCCCATTCCCTGGAGTATTTTCTGTGTTACTGTTTCAATTATACCACTGCAGTTAAAATGGCAAAAGTATCAAATGCAGACAAGCCCCTTTGGAGGCAACCCGAACCGTCTGCCAAACAGGAATTTGTATTGCTCAAATAAACTCTACACAAACAAAATATTCAAAGGCTTCCAGTCAATAAATGTCAATGATATTAGTTCATAGACTGCCAGCCAGTGTGAGCCAGCTGTATGGAGACAGTCAGGGGCCTGAATATGGAGATGCAACAAGTGGAGTCTACAAACCACCTAAAGAGTCTGGGTGGCGAAGTCCCATCAACTTTTACCAAATGTGTATCATTAGACACCTGACTACCTTTGTACCTCTGTCTAAAAGCATGACTTTGAACAGCAGACTATGCTAATGCTCTGGTAAAAATATTTTGCACTCCTAATCCTCACAACTGAAAGTATTCTGAAGTAAAACACAAACATCCTTTGGAGATATTTGAGATATCTAATGTGGATATCCACCTAAAATTTCTTATCCTCACAGTTTTTTGGAAATCAGTGGGAGCATAGCACCAAGGTCAGGGGAAGATCTAATAAAAGAATGCTCAGGTTAAATCACAGGAATGCACAGGAGACTGTCCCATTGAGCTCCCACCTCCTGCTCCCATCTCCAGTCCTTGCAAGTATTCCATGCTGCAGCGCCTTCAGGGGAAACCTGACCGGTCGTCCCTGGGAGCTGAATTTACCATGTTAGCAAACCTCACAGTCAATCAGTCCTTGGTGAGGAGACCTAATCTGTACAACCACCTCAGCTTCATATTGAAAGTGCAGATTAGAAGGGCACACAAAATAAAGTGATCCTTTATCATCAGGACTAGGAGGCAGGCTTAAATTACCATGGAGCTGCAGCCTGTTTCCCTCTGGCAGAGACTGCACAACCCAACCTAACCTGGTGCCTGCAACACGGTGGACAAAGCAAGAAAACATCAGGTTAGGGGTGGGAAAGAAAGGGAGGTGTGTGGACAAGATAATCTCTCAGGGTCCCTTCCTAGCCTAATCACAAGGATCTTGTGCTGTGGGAAGTAAATGCTGAAACACAGGAGGGCAAGCCTTGCGCTGTATTTGTTGGCAGAGTTTGAGCAACCTCAGTTCCCATCTCCATAACAGCTCACGTAGTACTGACAGCAGTGTTGTGGTTCTCATGTCCCAGCTGTATTCCAGCATTAGAGGTCACAGTGAGCATTAAACATTGAAGATTTAAACCAAAATGTTAGCTTGAACCTTTTTTTTTTTTTTTAAGAGGTGTTCTCACCAGAGGAGATGGATCCCAAGGGCAACTCTTTCTCACCTGTCACGTCATGTTTCACCTTGGAGAAAGGGTCCTAAAATAAGACGATTCCAAGTAAAATGTTCTCATTTTTATCCCTGTCTGATGTTTTCATTTGCAAATTTCCAAGACAATTGTGTGCCCTGAGCAAAATCAGTGCCTGTATATTCGGTAATGGTTAGTGAAGATATGCTGGAGTTTTTCTAACTACACTTGTGTAAGTGCTCTTTGTGGTAACGGTTTAGCAAGAGCACAGCTTTACCATTGATGGATATCTCTGAAATACAACAGACCTGTTCTTCTGCTATCATTTCCTCATAAAGATGGTGTCAGTCTGCTGAGATAAAACACAGAAGTTACCTCCTCATAAGATCATTCTCTAGTGCAGGTCTGCATGTCACATGTTGTATGTACATTGGCATTTCATGTTGTAGCAGATTTATCTATTTGAAGAAAACCCCATAATTTCCTTGTACTGCACTTTGGTTCCTGTTGTACAGCAACATCAGATGGAGTGATCCAAATTCCACTCAGGTGGGGCTGGACCAGAAGAGGCCATCCTGGAGTGATCTTCTCTGACCACCATGGGTGCTATGGGGACAAACAAAAGCTAATGTCAAATAACTCTCCAAAACACAATCAGTGTGGGTGTCAGATCCTCAACACTAATTTTTTCATCCTGTAAATCTGTTCCTAGTGGACACTAATCCATGCTAATATAGACATTGCTCTACTGAGGCTTCACTGCATCTCTCTTCCTTTTCTCACACTTTCGATTTCTATTTGTAACACTGTCTTTATTCGTCATTCATTAAAAATCTGTCAAACAGCTTCTATTTAAGCAAAGTCTGTGGAGTGATAATTACCTCTGGCTTATTCTCTGTGTTGTGACATTTCCATCTTGCTTTAAATATTTTTGTCAAATTATAGCACTTAAATTTTTTCCACTATAGTTTTTAGGCACATATTAGAATCTAAATAAGTCTGAACCTTCTAATAACGCAATTTGAATTCTGATTTTGATTAATAGTCAGTATTGAGCATGCAAGGACATAAAATATATGTGAAATGCAGGTACTTGGTGGACTAAAATTACTTTTCTTGAAAGGAGACTTGGGGCTATATCTGAATACTTCTGCATCCCACATGTCTTTAATATTTGGTTACCCACAATTTTAACCAAGTTAATCAGAACACCTGATTTAACTGTGTGTGACAGAGAGTACTATTCTCAGACATATCAAGCGAAAAAATTACATTATATTCAGTAATATAAAAAAAAATTAAAGTGTAGCTTTAAGTCAAGTATTCACCCCATTTACCCTTTGACAATTATAATTAGGAATTTGAGACTCCTATAGAGAAAAGGAACCAGTGTTTCCAGGTGGCACTTCAGCCATCTTAAAGCCGAATCACCCTTTGGAGATGCTTGTGTTTCTTAGCTGAGTGCTTTGCAGCCCACAGTGGCCTGTCTACTGTGAAATAGAAAATGTTCTCATAGACTTGCACGAACAAGAAATTAAATAGTTTCCATTTCTGATATGACGTCTTCTCTTTTTATGTAGTAGTAAAGTTGTTGTGAAGTTGTTCTGTCAGATGTGTATTCCATTTACTGCAGCTTTGATAACTTTTGTTGAAGAATCAGGCAAAAACAGTTGGGAGAGGTTTAAAAGGCTTTACATTCAGGGATTCCTCACTAAGAGACTTTTTGCGTTAATTCTAAATAGAAGTCAACACTGCACCACTTATCCATGAAAGAATGGGAGAAGAGCTACTTAAGTACATAGTCTACTGGGACAACTATGATATTAATGGAAAGAGTGGTTTTATCCAGCAGGCAAGGGCTTATTGTGCCAGGGTTCAGTTCTCCAGTCTACTAGAGACTTTTGTGTGACCTTGAGAAAAACTATTTATGCTTAATCTTTGAAGCATGTAGATAACTAACCATTATTGAAGACTTTGACTTGAATCTATGGTGCTGCAACTACTTTTGTGTGAAGTGTAAGTAAAAACACTTCTCTACGTGAGAGGGGTGTTTTAAGTTGTTCCATTCTAAAGTAGAAAGGGCACTAATATTTAAGACAGAGAATCAGTCATTGCATTGTTATTATGATGTTCTGACTGCGCAGCTGATAGACATAGTCAGGGTCTGCAAGAAACTTAACTGTGCCTGCCAGCGTTTGCTCGAGTTGAAATTGAGTTGCAGTAGCATTATCTGAATAAGCAGACACTTATTTGTTGGCATTAAAAACTACCATGACTTAAAAATCTATGTTGTTCTCAAGACCACCAAGACAGCAGGAACTGCATGAGGCCTAATTACTAATCTCTGACATACACAGTTGTGCAACAGCATCTCAGCAAGGTTAGCCAAACCTCATGCTTTTGTATATGTTTCAAACACTGCCAGAGATTCTCCTTCCAAGTTTGGCCCCTTCTTTATTTTACAATAATTCTGTGCTTAAGAATCTGAACAAAGGCCACCAGAAACTTGAAATCCAGAAATTATGTCCAGAGTAAACAACAGATGAGAGTCAAGCTCTCTCACGTTGGCCTGTTGCTGGCACAGAAGTATCATAGCAGTTGTAAGAGTGCAGCCCTCTGCCGATGCTCTTACTTCTTTACCTCAGCGCTTAGCTAAGGGTACGCCTATCAGTCAGGATTGGTTTAGAGTCAAGATCATACATGTGATCACAGACAAAGTTTCAAAGATGTCCCAGTGTCTGTAAAATTAGAATTGACTTTTTGCTCCCCATAGAAAAGCCTTGCTGTCTGTGAAATGTAACCTGCAGAAAAGCTGCCATATAATATAACAAAAGTCAGTGAAATGTCCTTTATCTATTTGCAGATTCTTTAGCTACTCACTTCCTTTGTTTTTCTTTATCCTTTTTGTTTCTGAAAAAAATATGTAATTTAAAGCATTCATCCTTTCTGGAAGGTCTAGACATTTTTATCAGATGGGTCAGGCTCTTGCATCACTTTCACTGCAGACTAGCGCTAACACATCTTGATGCATTAATCATGAGCTGACACAACCCAATGCAATGCCTCATCAGGGCGAAGCACCCTGGTCTTGTGTTTCAAGTCACATTATGGATCACTCCTCCCAAGCACTTCTACCTCTCCCACCATTCCCAGCACCACAGACACATTTAGCTTCTTGTCTCTGGAAGCTATTTGTTAAGGAAATTCATACTTTCATTTTTTCCAAAGTGTTTTAAATGGCCTTGTCCTACTCTATGTGTAGCAATGTCCATACTAGAAGAAGAGCAGAAGCTACTTCCTTTTGCACTTTGACTCCTCATATCTTGTGCTGCACTTTCTTCTGCCCTAAGCTGCCATGGGATTTATTCTCAGTCTGGAGACCGTTATGATAAAAGTAGCACATGGGGTAATAATGAGCTTGACATGCCCGTGTGGTTATTTGTATCTGTTTCTTTTGCTGCCTTTGTTTGTGCAAGGTCAATATGGAACTCTATACATCTTGTTCTGTGCCACAAGTCCTTAAAGAATTTTTCCCTCCACCTTTCCCTCCCTCAAAAGAAAAAGGCAGTTGTAATAATTTGCTCAAGTAAATGAATGACTGTATTTGTTGACAGATCACATTTCCATCAATGCCAAGAGCTTTGAAGCTGACATGGGAAAGACTTAGCTGAGTTCACAACACTCTTGATGTATATTAATGCATTATCTTTGCTCAGAACAACTATTATTGCTGGTCTGTGCCAATGCTGCCAGGCAATAAACAAACCAAATGGCATAAGTTTTCCAAGACCAATTCCATAGTATCATATCTCCACTTATCCTCACAGAATATTTGAGGCAATGTCAGTGTGATGGCAATAGAAAAAGAAACATTGAAATGTTAGTTGCAGGCCTAGCTGAAACTGAGTAAGAAAAACTTAGTTCCTCTGACAAAAGCAGAGCCTAAGTACTGCGGGTCACTAAATATTGCCAGGTGATCTATGACTATTGCATTTTGACACAACTGAGAAACATAACAGAGCTGAATACAAATTAGGACTGATATTCCTTCACGTTTACTCAAGGAATAAGAATGAAGGCTGGCCAAAACACTTGTCTCAAATCAGTGTGTCAGAAAATTGAATTTGACTAAGGGAAATGGTCATAAAGGTCAGTGCTGATAGCAGACTCTTTTCTATATCCTTTCTTCTTTTCAAATGGCATTCCTAAAGAATGCACATCTTCCTATTTTGGCTGAAAAACCCCATGGTTTTGGTTAAAGAACCATCCAAATTAAGACACATCTCCATATATCTGTTGCATTAGCTTTCACCTACCCAACTATCATCAGGGTGTTCTTTGTGGAAGCATTCATACACCTCTAACCCTCCTACCAGTGTAGCGACTTGAACTGATTTTTATGGGCGTTTGGCTCTCATAAAACCCTTGCTGGGGATTAGCTTCTTATTACTGCCAAGTAGCCCACACCTGAGGTCTGAAATCCTCATCCACAACCTCCAACTACTTCTACAAAGAGATGTGATATCTTTGGTTGTTCTTTCCCCTCCAGCAACCCTCTGCTTTGTCAGTCAGATCCAGTATAAGCTTAGGTGACACCTGCACATTTTTGGACAACCTTAGTACTAAGTCTGGCATTCCCTCATGACATTTGCACAACACCTGAGCTGGTTGCACACAAGCTCCTGATCTCAGAGACCCGCATACTCCAGCAGGACTCTGTATAGATGCAGGAGTCTGTCTTAAAAACCATCAAACCATCGCGATGGTTAATAGAGTATATCAGAAAGAAACCTTGGTCATCCAACTTTGTAAATACTTTTGTAGCTACTAAGAGGAGCTTAAAATGTAGAGTTGCTCTTTCTTCAGCTCTGTCCCTGCAGTGTAACATTGCTGTTATTGTTACCTGGCACAGCACTCACAGGTTTTGCAGCAATGTACCAGTGAGACAGACACCTTAAATGCAGTGCCCTAGGTCAAAACGACGTTAATGTGATAACAGTATGGACCACCAGTGGCAGGTACTGGAGTTGTACAACTGTGTTGCCAAGATTTACCTTGATGGGGTGAGCCATAGTCTACTACATGACATCTTAATAGCAGGGAAGGAAACCTGAGGAGAGAAAAGGCTGATTCATCAAGCTACTATTCACAAAGGCACTGAAGAGCACTGGTACAAAGAAGTATTGGTGAATATATGACTAGTTATTTACTGAAGGTATGGGGACATAGATGTACTTTCTAAGCTGCTTCCACAAAAATAGATGGGAATGTACCATGATTGGAAAGATATTTGAATTCATTAAGTTTGTTAAGTTCACTGAAACAGAGAGCCCATGAGGAAAGACTGCATATGTAATGTGTGTCATCCTGCAGGCTCTTTAGCACAAGTTCACAATAGGTACCTGAACCCTATAACCCTTCTCTGTGCCCTGGTAGATTAAGGAAGTTCATCAAAAGACCAAAACATTCTAAGGTCTGTTGCAAAGACAGAGCTGAAAAAATGCCACAGCAGGCCCATGAACCCCGTCTCTATCTGCATGGGAGTACAAAGATCAGATCAGTAGTGTCAGATTGAGACAGGTAAAAACCCTCATTCCACTCTGGTTTTCCATTTCCGAAATATGGGTTGTACTGCCCATAACAGTATAACAGCATAAACCCCTTAGCTTTGCCCTGGAGTAAGCCACACAGCTGCATACATTACATCATTGTCCACAGGCAAGCAAGATTCTCCATGTTCTAATTTTATATTTTTTAATAAACCCACCAATCCCTCACCAAGTGAGCAGAGCAAAGATTTGAGATGTAAGACTTATTTCCGTAAAATAGACTCATATGTCATTATGCCTTCAGAGAGGGCAAAATGTTCAGACATGAACTAATGAAGCAGTTCCTGTAACTAGTAAAACATGCCTACGTGGTCCTGAGCTCATGAGGTCATTGGATATTGGTGGAGATCAGCAACAAACTGGGGGTGAAGGGACAGGAGAAGACTGGTAAAGGAGACATGTCTGGGTGGCAAGGCAGGCAATGAGAGCCTGCATTGAGAGGGAAGGAGCAAGGCTCTTGGAAGGGAGAGAGGTTGTGAAGAGGGCAAGACCTTTGGGTTGGGTGGAAAAGGACAAAGGGGAAGGCACCTTCCCACTCCACCTCATCATGCCTTCCGTATTTCTTACATTTAGCTTTTAAATATCCAACTGACTTTGTGACTGGAAAATCTAGCCAGTTAACTCGTGGGTCTCCATACCTTGTCCCCAAAGGGTTGTGCCTACATTTTTAGGAGGTGTCACTTTAGTTCCTGATGCCAAGCCCCAGAGCCCCTGCCAGCAACACCAGTGTTTCCAGGTGGATGGGGACCATGCACACTGCTGCTAAGCACTGCAGCTGCATGTGCCTGATGAGGGGAAACCTGCCTTGCACTGGCAAAGCTTCAGGGACAATTCGGATGCTTGGTTCACACCAGCTGTACCTTGCTGGAGAAAATGTCGCTCTCTCCTTTGTCCTTCTATAAAACACATGCAAACAACTGGATGTGCTCATTGCTTTTCCTCTCTAACCCCTCCAGTTCAGTCTCACCCAAATCCTGGCAGAGCAGCTTCCCTGAACATTGAATCGGTGGTGAAAGCTTGGGGTAGAAAAACTTTAGTCTTTTTCTCATTATTAATCAACCTTACACATGGCACAAATTTTCTCAAGGAAGATCCCCACATTTATTTCCTGTACAGCTGGTCAGTTAAGCCAGAAGAGTTCCCCAAATGTAACAACAGATGTGTCTTTGCAGGCATACAGAGTCATTTCTTGGACATGACTATTTCATCTTCAAGGAAGCAAATCCTCTTTTAACAGTTCTAGTCTAGATTTAAAAAAAAACCAAAAAACCCCCTTTAAACTGGATTAAGTTGTTTTTTTTTTTTCTAGCTGCCAGCCTCATCGGCTCCGTAAGTGGTTAACCCATTCACTTCTGTGATGCCTTTTGGGCTGAGGTTTGTTATTTCTTTGTGTTGTTAATCAGCTGATAACATTGGCATGGAGTTGTAGGTGCCTAGGTCTGCATTTCTCATATGTTTGCTAGAGATAAAGTATGAACAGCTTCTGCTGAGCCACAGCTATAAGCCCCTGAGCAATTAAGGAAATCCAATCAGTTTTACAAACACAAGGTGCAAGACTTCCTTTTGTCCAGGGCTCTGGTAAGCATTTTCATGCCATTATTCAAGAGAATATAGTGGTCAAATATTTAAGCTGCCTGCCTTAAGAAAACATTTATTAGTTGAGCTACGGTTACTGAAGTTACACCTGACTAAAATCACTGCTATTCTCCCCCAGAGAAAAGGAGAGTTCATAACATACAGTCTAATCCAGCAAATTGTATCTACTGATTGGACTGACAGCTCCTAGCAAACATTAACAGACATTTTTCCATTTTCTCAGGCAACATAGATTGGATGGCTGCACTGGTTACAAGGCTGTTTCCACAAGCTGAGAAAGGTGTTTCACTTTTCCCGATACTGTAACTATTTTTAAACAAATGCTTTGGTAGCGTTTAGATTCCAACAGAGTGTGTAATCCCCCTGTCCCTTACAAAAGGTCTCAAGTACTCTTGGGGCAGAGTGCAACACCTTCCCGCAATCCACACCTGGAAACCACAGGCATGCAGAATATCAAAAGGTAGTAGCCCAAGGTTAATTTGATCTTATCCACTTCTTCAAGTGAAGGAGTCAAGCTTCACAGCTCACCTTCTTATGGTATTTAGTCATTAGAAAAAGAAAATCTGAGAGGACTTCCTCTTAAGTGCCTCTAATTCCCTCTGCAAGTTATCACTGACGTTCAAATTCGAGAGCTCACACAACTGTTTTACTGTAGGTCTTGGAACTAAACCCTTATGCATCACAGCTTTTGTGCAACACATATATGCTAAAGTAGAATTAATATCCTCTGTTTAGTCTGAATTCACTGGCTCAATGCCTAGAATGAGTAAGGAAAGTAACTAGCATTTACAGAACAAAGCTGGAATTAATTCTACTAGGGAAATCGACCGTGTTGAGAAAAAGAGTGTGAGAGGTGGCAAACAATGGGACTCTCACTACGAACAAGTCAAGAGCTGTCACAAGTAAACTGGGGGCCAAGAGGTGGAGAGGATATAGCATGTAATAGTTCAGAGAATAAAGGATCAGATCCAAACTCCTCGACTGCCAGTGGAAGTCTGTACATTTCTGCCAGTGGGGTTCAGGTGACAGCTGTATACATCGAGCTGTTAACAGTTACAGGGTCAAATTCTGTTTTCATTCATGCCGGTGTTAAAACAGGTTTAATCCATCAGAATACAGACAGATCCTCTCTTCTTACCATGGTGCAGACAAAGAGTGGCTCCATTGTAAGCAGTGCAGCTGTACACACCCAAAGAGTATATCTCACCCCACCCACTCAGTGTGAAGGAAAGGAAAAAAATGTTTGGTTTATCCAATAATACCCCAATACAAATCTACTAACTGTTTTCTTCAAGGTTTTGAAAGATATAAATGGAATTTAAGGATTTTCATAGCAGAGATTGCAATCTCACTGTAAACTAGGTCCATGCTGGGGAATGGATCTTTGCAACAAATTCAGTAGTGAAAAAATTTCACATTCCCCAATTCGGAAAAATGTTTGAAAGAGATGGATTAATTAAGTGGTGCTAATACTTAAGTACTTTAGGGATGAAAGACTTTGGGGATAAACAATGCTCAGGAAGGGGATAATGGATATTATGATTGAACTTGGGAACAAAATTTGAAGGAAAATTATATAGATTAGAGGGCACTTGTGCTTGTCTTGGACCCAAAACTTAATCATTGTTCCTGTAATAAATATTTCCAGAAGTTAATCACATCAAAGTTATGAGTTGTGTTTCTTTGGAGTACAAGACCGACAAACTAAAATAGTAACAATACAAAACAGCTCACCTACTCAGGAAAAATTTTCTTATGAACTCCAAGCTACAAAAGAATCTGTTTTAATATCTCTGCTTTTAGACGGTTGACTCACGAGGATGTGGTAATTATTAATTAATAAACTCCACAGAATAAAGGTATTTATGAATTAATTAATATGTCACATAGATAACTCACTGACAAAAATTTACTGGTTCATTGCTTTCATTATTTGATGAAGTTATCCACTAATCAAACAGATTTTAATATTATTTTCTTGTGTGGCAATCTCTTGTTGGAAGCAGAGTGTTTTAAAGAGCAGTAAAAACCAGCAATGATAGCATGTGAATTTAAAACTGAAAGATTACAAAAGTCTCATAGAAAATTGGTTAAAGACATCCCTCAGCCCTTGAAAGAGTTGACAAAGAAGACCACAGTGAGTTTTATGGGTCAAAAATGGAAGTAAGTTTGAAGGAAAGTTTAATCATTCATATCCAGTTTGAGCAGGTCATAAGACCTAACCCATCATTAAGCTTTGGCTCTGTATTTAATAAGACTGCTGGGGGACACATCTCAGCTGTCAGTAAGACACCACATGACTGTTGCTGTTGTAAAACAGTAACTGTTTCTAGATCCCAAAAATATGATTATGAGGCGTTCTGTTGTTCACTGTCAGCAGTTTACAGTTATGTTTTTAGAAACGATAACATGTGATGTCTACTGCAATTCTATTTAATAAGTCTGTAATTACCAATTTATGCATTTATTAAAAACATACATGCTGGTATTAAATACCAGTAAGTATTAATAAAGCCTATTTTATATGTCTACAGTTATCCATATAGCATGACACTGGTAGAGCAAAGCTCTATATAAAGCTAGATTTACCTGGCAATTCAGGACTTCCATTCCTTTGTGAAGCCCGAGGAAGACGCTTCAAGGGGAAAAATACTGTAATGAACCATATTTGCCCCCAAGAAAAAAAGCAGAGGTTTGAAAGATGGCAACTAAAAAGCATCAGGGATCTTGCTGCTCCTGGCAGCAGCAGAGGCTGGCCTTCCCCTGTCTTGTGACTGCCAGGCCACCATCAGGTATTTTGCGAGTGGTAATGAGCACATTTGTGCACACTTGCTACTCTTAAATACCTGCCTTAGGCATTAAATTATACTCTGTAGTCTTAAATTCCACAGATTCTGCTTGCAGGGTCTCTTTATGGAGAGCGAAAGTGGCTTGAACAGACATGGCCCAATACGGGAGGGAGACATGCCTGCTCCCTTCCTAGGCTGTCTTTTCAGTTCACAGAATATTATGGCCATAACATGGTTTGTCTCTTTAGTCACATACAGATAACCTGTTTCCTTGCATTTTGGAAATTCACTACCAACTTCGGGCAATTTACTTATTTTATTTTTTTCAGAAAAGGTGTGTGGGTAGGTCTCCCAGCCTGCTGACATGTTACTTGTACTGCCCTGTAGAGCAATATATTCCTCACTTCCTTTTAGAGCTTATTCTAAGACGCAGTCAGTCAGTCTTCTTGTGAGTGGTTGTTGTCACTACGTGTTCCCGTTCTGCTACATTCATCCTGTCACAGCTTTTTTCTTCAGTCTTTGCTGTCAGCATAAAAACCAGCTTGCAGCTAAGTTCACTTTGCATAGTGCTAATTATTACCTCGAGTTCCTACACAAAGTCTGAGACCAGTTCTCACTTGCTATACTGCTTTGGCAGAAGAGAGTCTGTTTATTGCCAGAACTGCAGTCTGCATACACAACACGCTCCTAAAAGATTTACCGAAATCTCCAGATATTCTTTCTTCACTGTTTTAATAATGAGCTGAGTTCACATAAGTAAGCAGTGTCTCCAATCCACTTCATGAAATTGGCCAGTTTCTTTTAGTGTTTTCAGGCAGTCGCATTCACTTGATTTAGATCTTTCATTGTGAAAGGCTGTAGAACTGTCACTTATTTCAGCCAGGGATTTTTAATTTTTTTTTTTAGCATGACAATTATTATTATACTAATTGTAGGAGACTTTAGCAACTGCAGCCACACTTCAAATCCATTTTGTTAATCTCTGTGAAAGAATAAAAAAGAGAGGTTATGAAACCTTTGTAGCAGAGGCTAAATTAACCGGAAAAATTATCTATGGCTAAGTCATGACAGCTTAAGATGTTGCTATGCCTCATCAGAGCAATGGTAACTGCCCACAGTGTGTAGATTAAGTTATGGCAAAAGAAAGGTGAATTAGAAACTAATTGTCATTCATTCATGGGAATTAATGACATCAGCTTATTGCTGTCAGCCCACTACATACCTCAGTTACAAGCACGTGCACAGACATTTACTGCTGATCAGCTCACCTGCAGGAACCCATTAAACTGTGATAATGCAATGTCTCAGGCTTACACTAGGTATTTAATCTGCTTATTCTGATGAGACATGCCGATCTTGAGAGGAGTGTCCCAGCAGTGTATACTATCATTTATGAACATTCAAATGTATTTCAAAGATCATTACTGTACCAATGAAATTCAGAAGAAGAGTTATTTACTGGGTATAAAGTAAAATAAAATGTTGAGTCATTACAGTTCGTGATTTGAGCCTGTGATATACATCCAGGTAACACTTGTTATATCTAGATTAAAACATTAAAAAGAAACACTACAATGTGGACCTGCATACAAACAAACCGCATATAATATTGGCATCCTTTCAATGTTTGCCCGACTGACCCAACTTTTAAAGGAGGCCCAAAACGAAAAAGGGGATTGCTTGGCCTAACTCAGGAAAGGATAAGCAGGACTGTGCATTTGCTATCAAAGACAACAACCATAGATGGAGTTGAAGTAGGGCCACATCACCCACATAAGCAGGCTGAACTTGATATGGGGGACGAGACTGAGGTAGTAGCAGTCTTGGCCTGAAAAAAGAAAAGCAAGACTTCTGCAGGAAGTGGCAAGGTTTGAGGAGTGAAGAGATAACCTTTCTGCCAAAGCTTTGTTTAGACATGGAGGTGGTCCTAATGCTGGTTTTGAAGCCATTTTCGTCTGTCAACCAGTTTGTTTTTCCCAGGCCTTCCTCTTTCCCTGGACTGCTTTTTAGAAGACAATGCAAAGCAAAAACAAACAGTAATTAACTTCAGGCAACACTAAATGCCTGACCTGAATCCACAAACACAAGAGATCTTTCAGGTTGAAGCTGGAAACTTCATCCCTAAGCCGTTTGTCTCAGTATTGCTGCAAATGCCAAGCTGAGATCATCTAACAGACTGAGACCCCAGGTAATTGTGTAAAGAAAACCAGGTGCCCTAATGATGGAGTTAGGACTTTAACTCTGTACATTCTGGCTTCTGTTGGCTTAAAAGAATATGGTATTTCCTACGCTCATTGCGTGATCCTGAGAAGATAGATAGTAACACAATCTTTTCCTACTTCAAAAAACAAACTTGTAATATCCAGCTTTGAGAACTGAAAAACCTCCATCTTTCAGGTGTTAACAGTTCAAACAAAAAGTCAAGTCTTAAAAGGTTAGCTTATATTGATCTGTTTGCTGTAGTTTGCATAGATACAATGCAAGGGGGACTTTTCTTTCTGCTGCAGGAAACAAAGTTTACATCAAAGAGCACTGAAAGGTGTTCTGTGAGTTCACAGAGAAAGAAACTCCTTTGGTCTAGATATCTGGATGGAAATCTCACGAGAACAGACTCTTCCATAACATTTCTAGTCATTTCTAATCCTAGATGGCTCAGAAACATGAGAGTGACAGCATTTCTCAAGTTATTTCAGTAGTGTTGCTTTTGGTCAAACCCAGGAAGCATGTAAACTTTGCAAACAAGCAGAAGTCTAACAGACAGAGAAAGCCTCAGAAGAAAGGCTTACTTCAGATTTTGTTCATCTGTGGGTAAAAAATTGTATAACATTAATAAACATGCTTTGTACTTTCACCTCAGAACCGTGTACCCCAGGGCCTAGTCTGTGTTTCAGTTTTTAAACTATGCAGTTCTGTAAGGCCAGAGTTTCTCACTGTCATGGTTAAATTGATTTTTTAAGCTGCTATACCTATGTGAGGCATTTTGTACTACCAGAAATTATTTTGTTTCACTGAACCAAAATGAAGTTCTTTTTGGGTTATATTGCTGTGGCTAGAGAAGGGAAATATTTCAACATATATGTGACTCCCCACCAGAAAGAAAACAGTGAGAAAAGTTTGTGTTCTTGTACTGTGCTGCTGTGGGATATTTTAACCGTGATGCTTTCTCAGATAGCAGGGGTGCAGGAGGTGAGGCTTTGTGTGCCATTCTCTCGTCTTTGCACATGCACTATCAGGAACAGACCCCAAAGAGCGTATCTCCACTTACTATTGGTGATTTTATCCTTTGTTCGTGCCTAAATTGGGAGTCTCAAACGCAATTCTCTCGTTGTTATTTCATAATTTATTTTAACCATGCCAGGCTTTTCTGAAGCTTTGAAATCAGTCCACTTGCTTCACAGTGAAGCCCATGAAGCCCTTGGCCCTGAGACACCAACATTGGGCTAAATGATCAGTAAGCTCTGTTTTTTTTGCTTTATTATAAAGCGGAGGTCAGTATGGCAGACACTGTGACATTCAGCTTAGCCACACCAACAAATTAATGACACCTTTTATTTACTTATGTCTAGCATTTTGTACTTCATTTAAAAATTACATGACTACAATGGAAACAAGCATGCTCGATCCACGTCAGTTCAGTCAAGATAGAAGATAAGTGCGTATACCACATAATTTTGACAGCTTGTGCTTCACAGCAGGTTTCCATGTACCTTAAAAGAGAGCAAGTTGCAGTCTGGAGCTCAGCATTGAATTTGCCAATAATTTTGCCAGTCTAAAGAATACTGGGAGGTTTTGCCATTACTCGGTATTAATCTTTGATTGGCTCCTAGAATTGTCCAGTCTTGAGCAGAAGTGACAAAACATTGCCAGGAGTAAGAATGCCACACAGGCCACTGAGACACCAGTATTGCAAACCTCTGTGGTTTTGTTTTGTGAAAGTATAAAGATAAGACAGTTTTACAAGGAAGAATCACTACTAGTCTGTGAGCAGAACAGGAGACTGGGCATACAGCTGCACAAACTCTTCCCATACAAAAAACCTGATTTGGATTCCCATTGGATTCAGCAGAAGTGGGTGGACCTGACCTCTCTGCAGGGTACCACGTTCTAGCCTGTTGCATCACTTCTCCATGTTTCATCTTTCCACTCCGTTAGATGTGTCTCAAAGAGAGAAGGCTGTTGTGAAACAGAAGTGCTTAATATTTGCCAATCAGTTTGTGATTTTTGTATGGAAAGTGCAAAACATTATTGCTAATGACATGAATCTCTAGTTCTTCAGAAATTCTTCAGGAAATCATACGAACTGCTAGTGACAGAACCTCTTCTTTCTTCAAGTCATGCCATATCCTATTCTTCAAAAAGTCCCACAATGAAAGTCAGCAACAGACTGATTAAAACTGGCAAAAAGCCTTAACATAATATCTAATTTATCAGGGGTAGCTCTAAATGCAGATTAATAAAGTAGAGATGAGCCTGAGTATATATGTTGAATTCTATTTACAAGTAATAAACTTGGTAGGAGGATATTTCCTACTCTCATGAGTGAAAGTGTTTTGTTGAGTTTGGGTTTATTGCCCATTTAAGACCATATCCAAGTCATATGAATCTTGCATGGCCAAGAGTTCCTCAGAACAAAGAAACAGAAGCCAAAGTTTGGGAATTATGACCTATTGGCAAACCATGTACAAATAACAGGATCTGAATCTAATAAGGGTAAGTAAATTGAAAGCAAATTTTCCACTGGTAGTTTGTCTTTAAAGTATAAACCATGAGGCTAATAGTGCTTTTTATTTTCCTTTTTGACCTACATAAAATTTAACTTGTAAGTTCTATAGCACATGCTTGAGCTCCAGTCATATCTTTCCAACCTAGAAAGTCAAACAAGAGCAGGAAATGTGACCCCATTCCCCCTTGAGGTACCTGTTCAGTCCAGAGTAGCCAAGAGAGAACTCTGAAAGATCAATACTTTGGTGCCAGCCATGGCTATCTTCTTCTTGTTGCATCCTACTCATAGGTTTTGATCCAGATTCCAGAAAATCTCAGTAGTAGGATGGTTATTCTAGAGCAGAGTCATCCCTGAGCTCTACTTGTCGCCTGGGGCAGTTGGCTGGCCTCTGTGACTGCCCCGGTCATTACTAGCAGGAGGTGCTCCTTCTAGCAGCCTTCACAGCCAGGTACAGCCCCATTTGCAAATGGTCCTTCCCTTATTGCCACTCTTGGTGGCTGCTGTCTACTGGCAATGTTTGCATGTGGCTCTTCCCACTGACCACAGCTGCTGTTAGCTGCCCTGCTAATTCCTCTTAGCTAGTTGTTCCAATAAGGTTTATTCCTAAGTAAGCTTTCCCACCACCTATTTGCCACTTTGCTTGTTAATTTGACAGCTGCTGCTCTAGTCTGCAGGCGAGGCTCTCACAACAACCCCTGCTGCTCTTCTGTTAGTGTTGGTGATGTGCAAAATCCACAGACTCCTCACTCTAAAATCAGAGGACACCCTTTGTGCAGCCATTGTCATCGTCTGAAACAATGGAAGAGATTTAGAAGTTTAGAATGGACTAAACTACTTTAATGAAGTATTAATGTTAAAATTAAAGATTAAAATAATGAAATAGACACAGTCTGTACAAAACTGTATCAAGCTCCCAGGATGATGATCATGTCACCAGCAGGTATCAGGAAAAGTCCCAAACTGGACTCTGTGGTCGACAGGAGCTGGATTCCAGATATGGAGTCAGGAATGCTCGGATCGGGGTCAAAGGCAGATGAACCCACAGGGTCCTCCTTGGATGTTGGCCACTGAAGAAAAAAAAAGTTGACCCTCAACTTTTATACTGAGCGTGATGCAGATGGTATGGAATATGCCAGTTGGTCAGTTTTGGGTCACCTGTCCTGTCGCACTTCTCCCTGCAGATGTGACCCCTTGACGCTTTTCCGCTTCCAACCTTCCAGCGGGGCAAATAATGAAATTACCCGACCTTGATCATTCTGACAATAAGTATAAGCAAGGGTCTCTCTGCACACCATTCCTTGGTATAATCAGGCCTTACCACTGTGAGACTGAACAGTTTTCTGAACAATATGCTGTTAATTTCAGAGTTTAGTTAGTTAGAAGAGGCCCAGCTAGAAAGGTAAAATTGTAAACCAGAAAATTAGTTTGCTTTACCTCAAACCAGGACAAAGATACAAAACTTTCTTCCTTTCCATAGCTCAACACATTAGACAGTGAACTCTCCAGTTGCTTGAGCTGAGAGCTGGAAATTGCAATGACAATGACTTGGGTTTTATTTCTGAGACAAAGAAAAAAATAGACAGGGTTCTATGTGGACCTTGACAACAGGCCTTAAAAAGTTAAATTTTATGTCCAGGTCATAAGAGGCGACAGAATGAATTCCAGTAAAAACTCCATCTGATGAGAGGTTAACAGTTTGTAGAAAACATGTTCATTACTAAATGTTAACTAATCTCTCAGATGTATCAAGAAAAATCAAAGCTTGTTACAAAACATTCAAATAGAGTTGTTAAAAAAGTTGACTAGTGTTAGACATGGAACAGCCCGCTGGGGAATTTCCATAAGAAACAAAACCATTTGGTAACCATTCCCCATCGACAAATACATTTTGAAATCTGCCAGCTGGCCAGATCCTAATCCATTTAATGTGTGCTTCATTGACATTTTAACTGCTACGGTGCTGAACCACATGACTTTGCAGGAATATACCTATGCTAAATCTGAACTATTAAGTTCATTAACCAACATAGGATCTCATTAAAAAAATTAAATAATAGAAAATCTATTTTCCACAAAATTATGTTAATTGGCATTAATGTGTTCTAGAATTCTTTACTGATTGATTGGTTGCGCTCCACAGTTCTTTATTGCTTGATCCTGTCTCTGCTTTATCTTTATTTCGGCTGGCAATGAAAGTTACTTAGGCTAGATTTAAAACTGAAACACCAGGAAAATATGAAAACTCTTTTAAAAATGATAGAGGAGGAAAAAAAAAAAAATCATTGCCAGAATCTGTAAGCCAATCTTTACAGAAAATGCTTAACACCAACACTACTCTTTGTCCAGGAGAGTTTAAGGGCAAGTTGATTAGTAATACTGCAGCTGGGGAGCAAAGATTTTCACACAGAGGGGGGGAAGCTTATGTGGTGTTGGAGAAGTACATTGTATTACTGTTTCTCTGGAGATATTTTTCATGACTAATTTTCTTTCCCTCATTCATTATCTGTTCTATTTTTGGTATAAATTGAACCATAGTTTTTAGTATGATTCAGTTTTTTTAGATCTATGTTTAAATACTTTTTAAGCTGTTCATAAAAAGTGATTTATTTTCCACAAGTTAAAAAGAAAAGATAGCTTTAGCAGTGATTGGGTGATAATTGCAAGACTCTAGTGAGCATGAAAAGTGCTTATGGTCTTTTATGGGCAGATTCTACACATATTGAGCTCTTGGGCAGTGGTAGTGTTCCCCTGGGGAAAATTTCTAAAGAATTTGATATAATGTAAATCAAGAAAGGTGAAAATATTGATGTAGACTTTTCCCTGTAAAGCACTCAATATTTAAATTAAATAAATTTACATATTTGGCTTACATATTAACTATTTAAATTAACTTCAGTAGTTATAAAATGGCTCTGGATTTCAAGTATCATGGCCTTGAATTACTGAATCCTCTGGCAAAAATCAGATTTAAAATGACTGACAGCTTTTAACAAAGATAGAGAAATAGGAATGGTAGGGACAATGCAAGAAACTTTGTTATATACAGTCCTAAGAGCTTTTTGACTGAAAATCTGTGCAGTCCCAGATTACAATTCCAGCCAATGTCAGTATTTGTCATGAGATACTAACTCCATTAACACTATATAAGAAATTGCATATTGAGGCAGCAGTTAATCGTGTTATATAAATTTTGAACACAAATATTCTGTGTTCTTATACGGTTTTATTTGTCCTCATGGCTCTTCAGTTACTGGATGTCTTCTGCCAGTTCCCATTTCTGTTTCAGGAACCCCCCCAGAAGGGTGAATCTGCCAGTCATGTTCGAAAGGCAATAAAAGATACCGATATACTCAAAAAGACCCCAGCTGTTCCAGGTGAAGCAACAGGTGCAGAAAAATGAAGTGGCTTTTCCAAGGACAAAGCAAAATTCCACAGTCCTCTCGTGTATGGTCGTGATCCACTGCTGATACTTTACCCATCATGCAAAACTGAGGTGTTATTGACATATAGCTGTGGATTACTGGTAAAATTAATAAAAATGTACATGTATGGATAATCTAACATAAATCAAACAAATTACTTGTGGCATGTCAGCAACATAAATAAAGGCTGTTACTTTTCTTGAAAACAGCTATTTTCTCCTTCCCAGATGTGATGCTGATGATGCTATTATGAACAATTAACATGGGAGTTTTTAAAAACAAAGATTTATAAAAATGAGGCAATGAACACAAAACCTTTATGTTACATGTGATTTGATGTCTGAGGAGTGAATATAAATTTATAGTGCTTAAAGATTATCAAGGGAAAATAATCTGGCTTGTTAACACCCGATCAGGGGGACTCACGTTAGAATGATAAAATTAAAAGGGGAATCTTGTTAAAGCGTTGGAAGTTGATGGAGTGTTTTGTTACTGATAGTCTCATTCTCAGCAAGACTAACTGTGTTTGTACAATCTAATTACAGAGGAAATTGGATACAAAATGCTATCATGTCTTTAAGTGGGGGACTCAGGATGAGTTAATGGAAGTTTTAACAGACTGGGTAGGAAAATCTTAGATTAGTAGCTATCAAGTGACTGGGGAGGTTTGAACTCCTACATTTAGGAAAAGAGAAACTTTAAAAATAATTTAACAAAAGGCATGTTGCTCCCTTTTCTTTAGAAAATACTTAGAGTAGTGTTGAGTGAAGACAGGTTGAGGAAGCAGTGCGAACAGATCAAGGCAGCAGCCCAAAGCATTGTCAGCTTTGACCTCCCGCCCAGACCATGGAGAAGCCACAGTCCTGCTAACCTTACCCCTTGGAGCCTTCCTGGGACCCCAGGTGCAGCCCTGAACATCAGAGCCAGAAAGCTCAGAGGTGACAATTGTTACCTCTTAATGCTTTTAAGATGAGGTCCAGATATTATGGTGATAAAATCACTGGAGATTGTGGAAGCATATACTTATATATGGATAGATATGTTGATTTCAAAGCCCATCTAAGTCAGTGGGGAGTTTCCTATTTACCACCATTAGCTTGAGCTTAAACCCTGTGGGAATGACATTTAAGGGAGCTAGCAACTGGGCAGGGACTCTAGAGACCAGTTTATGCAACTGTTTTTTCCATTTGCCTCTTGATGACCTAAGCCACCTCTCCCTATGACTCAGTTTCCCCATCTGCAAAGGGGGTAATAAACCTGACCTTCCTTGGAGAATTATTTCTTTCTAAGGATGAAAAATTACACACAAAACAAGGTTAGAATGAGGATATTCTCATTTTGTACTTAGAAATGAGGCAGAAAGAAGTTAAAAAAGCACGCAATAGAAGAAGATGAGAAACTTAACCCATTGGATTAAATGTTTTTGCTTCTGGTGGGGAAGTTGAGCTCTCAGAAGAATTTGTTTGTCATTAGCAGACAAATTTCTCATAAGAAGCTGCAAAGATTAGTAATCTGTGGCTACCCAGAACAAAAATCTATACTGTCTGTATTCGGAGCATGTCATTATCAAACTCCTGTTAATCACTCAGTTGGTGGAACAGGGGTAGTTAAAGCTGATTCCCAGCCTCAGGATCTGCTCTCAGTGAACATAAAATGCAAAACTCTCCTTCCCTCTCCTTCAGGAAGTAGCTTGAGACTGATCTCAGATAGAAATCAGGCTGGAAAAAAGAAGTCTGGGCCCTAATCTAATCAATGGAAACTCTCCTCACCTTTACAAAGCCGGGGTTTAGCCCTGTATCCAAAAATAAATATTAAGGATTTTCCAGTGCGTATCTGTGACTTTTAAGAATGAGACTTGATGGGCTTTCTCTGAGCAACAGCAGCCAGCAGTGCTCTCATCAGCAACATTTATGAGTGTCCTCTTCATCAGAACATCATATGAACTGTGCTTACCAATGCTTGCAGCTATCGCACTCGGTCAATTGTGTCACAGAGCTTCTGAACGCAGAAGTGCATTTAAGAACATCTTTTAGCTCTGGCCAAGTTCAGGGTTGCTTGTCTGGAGGGTGTTTTGGAAGATACTGCAGCCACATACTTTGGATAAGTGAATCAATGTTCAATAAAATTTTCATTGGTTTCTACGGCTACTGGGACAGTGCAGAGGAGGATATAAGGTCCAGTCACATAGCTGGAAGTACAGAGGAAGATGCAGGATTCAGTAATATCTCAGCTCCCCGTGACTGAATAACAGGAGTTCTTTGGCACATGAATCTTCCATTAACCACATTTTTGGAACCAAGCTGATGGTCAGGGAAGGCTTTGTGTTTGCTGGATAGATTTATGATAGGATTTCATTGGCCTTCCGCTCTGTGTTTATCTGGCTGTCATTCCCAGTTAAGCTTTCAAAGCAACACTCTTGGGCTCTGACTGCATGAGAACCAAAACTGCTGAACTGAAATGGCTAAAACTTGCACATCTTGCCTAGGAGCCCATGAATCCTTCAAGATAAGTAAGAAAGTCCTGTGACTGAGCTAGTTTGGACACTCCAACTGGCCAAAGCATCAAAGTGAGTCTCCACGTGCTGGCAATAAATGCTTGAATTTAGGGTGAGTTTTCTGTCACTAATGGAAATGTAAAATACAGCAGTTTGTGTAAATTGGGGCTCACCCTAAAACCCCCACATCCCTCTGTTACCAGTACAGGCAAGGTTCAGCAAAGGACACACATCTCACTAAAGTTCAGTAGCGAAAAATGCAAATGGAAATTAAAAGCATCAGAAGAAAAGTGATAATAGGGTTCAGGGAGTGTAAGGGGCAGGGTGGGCATCTGAGACAATACAAGGAAATATCATCGTGGATGCCAGGAATGAAAGCCGACGGGAATGTGGTGTAACATTGGCTTCCCAGTACCTAATTGAGTAACTAAATGACAAATACCATAATGACGCTTTTCACCACAAAAATCTACAAGTGTCTAAAGAGTTCAAAAATGGTAAACTCATTTTGTAGATGACAAATGTTGGTGAATAACTCAATTAAAAACCCCATCACCCACCCGTTGACTTTAGAACTGCTTGCCTCAAGCTACACAATGGATTGCTGGCATATAAGGTGAAATTTACTCCTCATTTTATTTGGGGGATATTTTCTTCTCCACTTATAGTAGGAATAATAATGATTTTGTCTTCTTTATGGTAGTGTCAATCACAAATGAAGGAGTACAAAGGCAACATACCTAATGCATGTCAGCAAAAATAATAGCAAGATTTGACCATTTTTTAAGTATCTATTCTCAAAACAAATAAACGAGATTGAAAAGATAAGAGGGTTGGGATTTAGTTTATTTTGGTATAAGTCTTTACGTGACCTTTTCTCTTAAAAGCAATGCTCATAATAAATAAATAAATTAGTTTTCCCTGCCTTCTAACCACAGATGTAAGCCACATTAAACATTTCAAATTTGCCTAATGTTGATGCAATTGCTGATCATAGTTGTGTTGGTCATTTTAAGGAACCAGATCCACAGCTTCGATTTGAAGTCACTGAATCAGCCAAATCCAAACATAAGTTCAGCCTTGATGGTTTTATGCTGGAAGTGAGGCTGAGGAAGCAACCTCAATAACCTTATCTATTCATTCATTTGGCTTTTGTGAATGGAAACCAGAGATCTGTGGTATTGATTATAGAGGGTTGGTTTGGTTTTGGTTTTGTTTTTTCATTCTGAACAGAATACTGCTTTGTCTACTGTGCATATTTATGGGGTTTTTATACAGCCTGATGTCATTCAGATTAGGTCAGGGCATCCTGAATCTGTCTGTAAGCTGACCAACATAAAATTACAGAGAGATTAAAGACCACACTTTGGTATCCTTCCATGTATATTTTGTGCAGATAAATATCACCTAAGAGAAGGACAGATAACTTGTACAGAATTACAATTACAAAGATTTTACTAGAAATGGAAGCTGGGATTCTGACAGCCTGGCTTAGTTTTGTAGAAAACTGTGAATTTATATTATTATTTATTTCCCTGTTGTCTAGCATTTTATTTTTTATTGATAACATCTGCAATTAAACCCACATCTGTTTATCAAAAGACAACTACTTTCTTTCAAGTTGTGTGTTCATGAGAGCTTCATCCTATTTCACAAGTTACGGTGTATTTCACGCAAAAAGTGAAGTTCTGTCTGTTTGCAAGAGAAAATATCTCTTCAGCTATATGAAGAGGCTTACCCCCAAAATACAACATTATCCCCCAAACAGACTGCTGCAAAATGATTTCTCCTTCGCATTATCTCCTTGTGTATTTGAATATCCAGTCTTGACAGAGGAGACATCTTTCAGCTGATCTTCTCTTTCTTCCTCTTCCCTTCCCATTTCTCTAACTCAATATCAGCCCGTGTTCAGCCTGGACATTTTAACAAGGGAGGCAAGAAACAAGACAGCCTCTGGACTGCCAATGTGTACTTCTCAGCTGTCCCCCACTAGCATTTGTGAATATCAGAGATTTTATATAATAATTATGCAGCATTTTAGTTCAGCTGGTCCCTCTTAATGAAGCAGATTTGGACTACTGTGAAAGTCAAGGTTTAGGGTCTGAAAAGGATAGGCTTTTTCTCACTTAGCTTAGCTGCCTGAGAATTATGCATTTTAGGCAATTACCCAAGTTCCTCATGAAACACTCATACAGACAGCCTTAGGAAGGGATAAACAGCCATCAACAGTGTCTACGTTTCTCTTTTGAAAAGTGAGAGTGTAAGTGACCATCTTAGACTCGACATCTAATACTTAGATATGTAAACTTAAGGGAGAAGAACTCAAGCATGAGAAGTATATGCCAAAACTACTTAGCATCTTTTGAAACTATAGTTATACAAGTACCACAAGAAAGCCTCACCTGAATATAGATTAAAATAGAATTGTAGAATCATAGAAATAGCTAGCACTTTGCTGTAAACTTATTTCTACAAGTGCTAGAATAAAAAATCTAACACAAGATGTTAAAAACAGACCTATCAGGTGTATATTTAGATATCTAAAGAAGTGTTAAGAATTATTTTTAAGTGTGTATACTGAGCAGAATCATATGGTCCAGAGGAGAGCAACTACTGTTTGGTGCTTTTGAAATGGAGTTACATGTTGAAAGCTTTAAGTGATGGAGAAATCTATTTAAGCTTTAAGATCGAGTCCAACCATCAACCTAACACTACCAAAACCATGACTAAACCATGTCCTCAGCACAACTTCTACAAGTCTTTTAAATACCTCCAAGGATGGTGATTCCACCACTTTTCTGGGCAGCCTGTTCCAATGCTTGACAATCCTCTTGGTGAGAAATGTTAATACCTAATCTAACCCCCTCCTCCCAGTGCAATTTAAGGCTGTTTCCACTTGTCCTATCACTTGTTACTTGGGAGAAGAGACTGAACCCACCTGCTACAACCTCCTTTCAGGTAGTTGTAGAGAGCATTAGCGTCCACCTTCAGCCTCCTTTTCTCCAGGCTGAACAACCCCAGCTCTCTCAGCCGCCCCTCAGAAGTCTTGTGCTCTTACCAGCTTCATTGCTTTTCTGTGGACAGGTTCCAGAATCTCAATATCTTTCTTGTACAAGTAAGTGTGCTCTGATGAGACCTAATAAATTCTAACAGCAAGCGAGAGTGTTGGCTGAAAGGTAGCTGCTGGAAGTAGGAATTGGCCCTGTCTCACCTGCACTCTTGAGTAACATTAGTGTTCACTTGAAAACCTCAGGAACCATAATGGATGATGTTTGTCTGCTTCCAAACAATGATGTAGAACAGCCCTCACAAGGATGAGCACAAAGCAGGTTAAACGTGTATGCACATGAGTGTTTATCTGCATGCGAGAGGCAGCATTTATGGTCTGTGTGGAACTGGACTGATGTTTAGAGGTGTTTTTCTGAACTTCCTTATGGGAAACAGGACAGGAAACAGGACAAGAAAAGGATGAAGAATCACATTCAGTGCTTTTTACTTGTCAAGTGATTAAAACCGGTAGATCTATTGCAAGGAACTTGTATCAAAACTGCTTCTTTAAGCCTGAAGCTACCTTGACTTCAGCAAGGCTTTTGACACAGTCTCCCACAGCATAGATAAACTTAGGAAAGGAAGTCTGGATTAGATGAATGGACAGTGAGGTGGATTGAAAACTGGCTGAAAGACAGAGCTCAGAGGGTTGTGATCAGTGGCACAGAACCTAGTTGGAGGTCCGTAACAAGTAGGGTCCCCCCAGGGTCAGTACTGGGTCCAGTCCTCTTGAATATGTAAGGAGTTTCATCAAAACTTGGGGAGGAACATTACTTTGAGGGTGGCAGAGCACTGGAAAAGGCTGCCCAGGGAGGTGGTGTTGGAGTCTCCATCTCTGGAGACATTCAGAACCCACCTGGACAAGTTCCTGTGCAACCTGCTCTAGGAGGACCTGCTTTGTCAGGGAGGTTGGACTAGATGATCTCCAGAGGTCCTTTCCAACCCCGTATCATCCTGTGATTCTGTGATCCTGTAATCTGGAAATAACTTGAAACATGGGGACTCCTGAAGAGCCTTTTGGTCTTATATGTATGTAGAGCTATAGACAATTGTCTATAGATATAGAGAGCAATACTTCTCTGTCCTTGATACTACCAAAGGTTGGGATCTCTTAAATGATAGCCAGTGATAGGAACCAGCCTAACTTGGACAGGAAAGCTACAAGAAAAAAGCCAAAACAACAAGCACCACATTCTTAAGACCTGAAAATAAAAATAAAATATAAAAGAGTAGATGGGGAGAGATATTTGCCACCTCCTAAGAAGATTTTTAAATCAAAGGGGGACACTGTGATTAGATTAAGGCCTCAGAAGGACAACAACTCAGCTTTCTCTTTGAACTCAGAGCGGCTCCCAGGATGAAATGGTGTTCAAAGACAATTCCTTTGCATGAATAATATGGGGGAGGGTTTAATGGGGGAGGGTTTAATTACCACCTCCTCCTCTCATTCTTCATCTTCCCTAGCCAGAAAGCTCAAGTTTCAGCAGTTTTGTTTCTCACTGATGCAGTGGCAAACTGGGGGAAGTGAGGGAAGGGAGGAAATACTACAAGGCTGGGAAAAAAGGGCAGCAGCCAGTGAGCTGTAGCACAGAGGGCAGAAAATAAAAGAAAAGGGCACTGCCTGCTTCACATAGAAACCNAGGAAAGAAAGAAGGAAAGAAGGAAAGAAGGAAAGAAAGAAAAAGAGGTATCCCACTGATATAATAAATCTCTGGAAAGAGTAGTGTCAGAAAGAATAACTGTTGTGCAAAATAGTCTTAGGGCTCAAAACTCCTTTCACTCAGAAGTGTTGCACCATAGTTACATGGGAACCACAGTATATACTGAGAAGGGCTAATTCAAACCTGGTTTCACTCTGGCTAAGTCAGTTTAAATAGAGCTACTGCAGATTTAGACAACGAATGAGTAAATTCTAATATTCCCCTGTGTGAATAGAGTCAAAATTAATGTTTTCTTTATATTGTCACTTATCCCCTTTTTAATGGATATGATACAATGCATTGCTAATGTTACTGGTCAGTAACATCAAACAGAGAAGTGCAAGTCTATCTTTACCAGATTTTGGATCATTTCAAGTGTAATTGATTTGAGCTCATATAGTATTCACAGCTTAGACATAGAGGTAAGAAATGCTCTTAGTGAATATTATTAATAGCTTACAATCAGCCACGCCATCACTTGTCTCTGCAGATGTCTCTTAAAATATCTGCAATAAGAGTGCCCTCTTTGGACAAAAACGTAAGCTCTCTCCACACACATTGCAGAGACAGAGATCTGGTTGTATTTCCTTACTCCGACCAGCTCAAAGCTCTCTCTGTAGCACACTCAGTGGCAATTCACCTCTTGTGGCTCTCTTCCCAGCCTCTTTGCCGGCTGAGGATCTCTGAAATGTGGTGTCCCCTGCCGTAGGAGCCACACGCCCTTCCTGATGTGAACTTTCCCTTTGCCAGGGCTCTGCCATGAGTCAGTTGGAACCAATTACTGTGTTGTGCAAATCTCACGTTAGGCAATAGCAGCTGCGTGATGAAGCAGATTCCTCCCAGGTTCTCCATTTCCAGCGGTTTCTGACTAACCTCCCCGGTCTGTGCCAGGCGTCAATGGGACACCCCACTGGGAGGGAATAGTTTCATTTCCTCTCCTCCAGCATCTGTGTTGTGTGGAGGTGGAAGGGAGCAGATCAGGTAGTTAGAGTGTACTTGGTTGAGTCCACCCTACCCAAGGGCACCTGAGGGCATCCAAAAACACCTGAGACCAGGAGAAAAGGCTCATCATCAGGTAATTCAACCTGATGCCTGACTTACCAAATAGAAGTAGCCTAGAGCATCAAGAACAATCTCAGGATCTTGGTCTAAGCTTAGAGTTCCAAATCCCATCTGTTCCTGTGCTAAACAGCAATGGGCCCTCCTAGAAAAACCCTCTGGCAGCTCTGTCTTCTGAACAAGGGGTCATATGAAGACTTCAGGACATTTAAGCTTTTGGCCAGGCACAAAGTGCTGGAGCCTATCCGCACTGTGGGTGGGTACTCCCCTAATTCTCCAGGACTTACTCAGAGAACCACATGGACCAAGTTAAAAGCAGCCCCACAGGTGCTCATACAGGCAAGAAACACGGGCAGAAAGAGAAATTACGTTTAAGCCTGGTCTCAAGGTTATTTCTACCCTGTAGAAGTGGTCCATGAGCCCCTTTTGTGGCAGGCAGCCTAAGGAAGCCTAACCCTGCATGCAGGAGTTGCTGTTTGGGTGATTATTTCCCCAGGAGGAGGTGAGGGGGAAGCAGGAAACATTCAGTGCTGCTGGATTCTGTAGGAACAGAAGAAGACAGAAAGTGGTAAAAAAACCCACGACAATCAACCAAACAGAAAACAACTATCAAAAAAGTTTTACATATTACTTCAATGAAAGAGTCCTCTCTGTTTCCAAGGAAGAAACCAGAGATGAGCCAGAATAACACATCACCGCAAACTAGCTCTACCCAGCTCTGCACCTTCGGGGATTTAGTTGCAGATTTGCATTTACTGAAATGTTGCCCAGCTGCTGAGGGGGTTGATTAGCCAGCCAGAAGACGACAAAACAGATGACACTGGAGGAGATAGAGATTCCCAGCAGCACACGAGATAAGGATTCAGGACACTTTGCAGCCCTGCCCCTCCCCACTTCGGTCAGTTTAAGCAGCCCACACAACCACTCAACTGCTCTGGGGAAGACTGGCTCCTGGAAGAGAGAAGAAGATAAAGGAAGAGACATGGACAGATCATCCAAGACTAATGACAGGAAAAAATTGAAAGGACTTGTCAGAGGAACTTTTCACTACGCCAGAATCATTATTAATCCCCTGCAACTCCCTATGACTAAGAGCTGTTAAACTTCATTGGCATTTAAAAATATAGATATTCCATTGCACAAGCATAAAGTGGCTAAGATATTGGGATATGAAAAGGGGATTAACTGTAACTGGCATTTTTCTTTATGTGTTAGGGTATTTTGAAAAAAGGTCTTGTGTCTAGCTTCTGGCAAGTTCTTTTTACCTCTTCTATTTTTAACTTTTCCTTTTTTTTTTTTTTTCCGGTTTGTCAGTGTTTTTTAACTTCCATGGTGGTATCTACAAAATCAATCAGAGATATAGCAAAGTTTCAAGAATGTGAAGGTGTTCCAAGCACTCTGTAAATAGGTTTCCAAAAAAAGACCAAATTCAATTCTGTCACGGAGATAAACATGGGCACAACCTTTAGCAGATATCACAAAAGCAAAGCTTGACGGGAATCAAGCCCTGATGATCGCAGCATCACTTGCTTTGATACAAAATTATTTTTACATAATTTTAATTTTAACCTTTTCTCTTCAGGGTACCCTTCACAGGTAAATCTAAGGTAACATCTTTGTCCTTCATTGCTTTGCACAGCATGCTATTGTTTGAACAACAAGAGACTTGGAGTTATCTGTGCAAAGCAAGACTGGCATTCAGGTTTCCAGGTTGTTCAGCTGTAAATGGAGGGCACAGGGACAAGGGTGAAATCTGACATGACAGTAAGCACGACCAGGCTGCTTATACACCACATACTCCAAACAGGTATGTCCAGCAGCTCTCAGCTGAAAGACCACCCTGGTTTTGAGTGCAGAGGCCCTACAGGCCTGCCAAAGTACCAGCACGTGGCAAACCCCTTTGCAACGCTGGGTTGGTGATGGGCAAAAAGCTAAAGCCTTTACTGTGCCAAAAGGCTGAAAAGTCCCTCTGAGGCTGCTAACACCCATGCATGAGTTATGATCACTTCAAGCCTCCTCAGCTCTTGTGTGCACCTGCAAACCCCCTTTGAACATGCAGGTGGGGGGTGTTCTGATTTCTTTGCTACCTCCTATAGGGAACATGTGACGCTGCCTCCTGAATCTTGGAGTTTACACTAAGCTTACAACGTGTGTCTGAAATAGGGTAAAGAGGCACAAATCCACCTCTGGGAAAGCAAATGCTGCCAGTTAATTGAAACACATGGCCCTTTGCTTCCTCTGTAAGAGAAGGCCTAGTGCAGCTAAGCAAACTCAAAGGCAGGATACAAGATAAAGGCAGCTTTGGGAAGAAGGATTTGAGGTTTTGATTTTCCATTGCTCCATTCCAGAAATAACAATCAAACCTCAGGAAGGGGTGAGGTGGCAGGCACCCCATCTTTATGGACTGTGAATGTTGGGGCACAGATGCTACAGAGATATCCCTAGCTGGAGCCTGGACCTGAGCTCGAGTGTGGAAAGTCCCTCAGGAATGGCTCTGTACTTCCCGAGGAAGCAGTAATAATGTTATAGGTCTCTGCAACAACTGGTGTTCACCTGCTTTTACAAATAACTTCCTTGCAGTCACATTCACGCCCACAATTTCTTGAATGCAAGAAAAAGTTAACATCTCTATTTTTTTCCATTGATACTAGGAATTGTAATTAAAGGATGGCGACAAATTCCTTCTGACCCAGGTCTCAGGAAAGAAAAAGCCTTGGGACCTCTATAAGCTGTGTACACTAGAACGTGAATCTAGGGAAAGAGCACTGGTTGCAGTTTCAGGGCACCAGGAGGAGGCAGCTGCAGGTTCAAAGGACCCTGCAGATGTGTCTGGAAGGGAAGTGGGGAAAGAAATGTCTGTTAGCTGCAACTTCCCTTGGACTAGGATGCAAAGGGCATCAACAACATTTTCTCTTGAGAACAGAGATTTATGAGAAGCTGTCCCCTAATATAGTTCTGCTTTTCCTATGATTTCTCTGCCTCAAGTCAGGATGAGTCTCCTTCCAGCAAGGAGTACAGCTTACCCAGATGAAGGAAACCCTCGATCTTCAAAGGGCTGAAGCACATTGCCATAATGTCGTCATAGCGAGGCTTAGCCCCATCCATATAAGCAAGATCAAACAGCATCCTGCAGAGTCAGGATGCTATTGCATTACAACATGATTCTTTCCTGTGACAGATTTGGCCAAAAGCCAGGCAACAAAATGGGTCTGCTCGGAGTGCATGGACTTGGAGTCTTAGACAGCAGTTACAGATTTATGATGCTGCAGTTGCTTCAATCTCCAGTGTACTAACATCATAAATGAAATCAAGACGCTGTCCCCCAGTATTTCAGGCTTACCCAGCCATCTGCAAACCAATGACATGAACTTTGTGCCTTGTATGTCATCACTGTAGCTAAACATCTTGCATTTTTCTTTCAAAAATGTGTTCATCGAGTAAATTAATCATTAATGATAATTAATATCAGTTAACATTAATGGGGGAGGGGGAAACCCTTTGGAAATATCCTTATAAGAACATCGCAAGAGCTCATGCTATGCTCTCATTTGCTAATGTAATGGCCCATTCAATGATAGCTTGATAGAGAGTGGCATAGATCTTCTTGGTGGCATTTTGCTGCCAAGATGTTTTAATGAAAGAGATTTTAACTGTCCTTCTGCATGCATGTGTACCCTTGATCTTGGCCTTGAAGTTCTGAATGTATTTGACATTTCTTGCAATATACAGGATGTATCCATCAGTACTGGGGACTGGAGAGGGGAGAGTGAGAGAAATGAGCCTGTAGGGCTTGGTGAATCAACCAGGACTAACAGAGGGACTGAGGCCCTTGGTGTATCTCTGTTAAAAGGCCTTGTGCCTGCTGGAATCTGAAATTTGCCAAGTGTTTGCTGCATGCATGCAGGGTTGAATACAATTGAGTTTGTGCTTTGTACCTAGCCACCACATCTGAGATAGGTCACAGCATATGCTAAACTCAAACCCACTGAGTAAAAAAGAAAACCAAAAAACCCCCAAACTACCAATTCCAAGGACTTTAAAATAGATATAGATTAGTATGACCTGAAAGTGCACTTGGTTGGGTTAAGTGATGGGCTGAAAAATCTTAAGCTGCTCTAACTCAAGCGCCAGCAATCATATGCCTAATATTTTATGAAGTCTGTGTCTATTTCAGTAAATGAAATAAATTAGTTTGTCCACTGGTCCTGAAGGGTCATGTTATGGTTTGTGATCTCATGACCGGGCTGGTGCCTGCAGCTGGTTCTGCCTGGTTTGGCATAGCAGACACAACCTGACATGCTGTCAGAGGAGTGTATTCAAAAGGAAAAATATAATCTTTCTTGATCTCAAAAAGCTGAGATCTCTGCAGGTGACACTAAATGTCATTGGATGACAGAGATCTCTCTGATAAGTACCTGCAGCCCAGTGACTTGTTAAGTGTCATGTCCAGCAGTTCCAGTTGGATGGCAGATGGAAGGTGGCATTTCTTACCACTGGTCACAGAACTTGAGTATTCACAGAGTTGCTGTTTAAATAACAGTATCAGAGCACTATGCTAAATTTCGTGTTTGCCTGCACAGAACTTTGTGTGAGATGCAGAGAGTTCCTCCTAAAGGTTAATAAAGGTGTCAGATATGTTTAACCGCTAGAAACAGGCACATGCCAGAAGCACTGAAGGTATTTAACAGCCAGATCACTGTGATGTCCTGCAGCCACAGTGGGGAAAAGCCTTGCACTAAGACATGTGAAGATGCGGTGGGGTAATGTCTCTTTAGCCATGGTGCAGCTTTGGCAGTCAGTCCACAACATACCACAGCAGCTCTCAATTACCCTCTGTAGGAAGATGCTGTCTTCCATGAACTATGGAACGATCTTGGAAAATCATCCAGCCTTCACCCTTCACTCACCCTTTCCTTCTGCCCTAAGATGCTGTTTCCAGCTCCGAGGGTCAGACACAGGTGGCCGCCTGTAGCCCACAGTGGGGTCAGCATAGTGGCAAGGCTCACAGCTTTCCCTGACAGATGAATATGGAAGCCCATGCTTCTTCTCATGGCATTGTTTCCATGCCTGTGCCTACCCAGAGAATTTCCTCTTCCCATGGCCAGCGATGGAAAGACTTTCCCCATAGACCAGCCAGTCAGTATCACTTCAGACTGCAGCCAGCAGCAGCAGGCAAAGCTGAACTGTGTGTTGGGGCATGGTAACACTGCCAAATCTCTGTCGATTCACTGGTAGCTCTGATACAGTTGCCTACTCCTGTGGCTGCGGTCAGGGAAAAGACCCTCTCATCATCAAGGCTTCAGTCCAACAACAGGCATTAAAGAGCAGCGTCTTTGAAATCTGCCCTCATAACCAGAACAAAAACCAACTTTTTCAGTAAAAGATTAGGAGAACAATTTGAATCAGCAGGCTCTGCAGCCTGTCATCACTCACAGGTTTGCTTTGTTATCAGCACGTACATTCAAACGCATATTTGCAGAACGGCTGTACCATGGTCACCCTTTTCAAATCGTGGAGGAAAGCAAGAAAATTATTTGGCTTGTGTGTGTGCCCGTGACAAGATCTGGCCTTCTTTGTATGCAGGCTGCTGGGATTCATCGGTACTCTCTGATATTGTTATTTGTAATCAGGTTTACTCTCTTCAGGTTCCTTTCCTGCTCCACAGTGCAAAAATACTAAGCATTTTCACATACTGTGGATGCATTGCAGAACATTAGGCAAACATCTTCATCAACTGAGTGACTGCCTGACCATTCAATAACCCGAACTCAGGTGTCACACGCTGCAATGCAGTCTCCTACCCAAACCATATGCCAAGAAAATCCACGAAGGCCAGAGAGCTCCACAAACCGGGGCCTGGGCCCTTCCCACAGCCTAACAGTATATCCCAGCAAAGAGAAAATACGGGTAAATTCAGGCTCCTGGGGCAGCAACTGACTGTTAGTGTGGTCACATAAGATGTTGCCATAGACAAGTGTGGTGGGTTTCTTACCTCCTTGGTAAGAGACATTGCACAGCCATTGCACAGCCACGCTGCTTGGCAGCCAGCTGGGAGGTGCACGGCACCCCACAAGTGTTAGGTTCACTCCTGATTTTTAGCTACTTTTGATAGAAAATGTGCCACTGACTCAGAGCTACTGCTCTGATGTGATGAATTCCAGATAATGCAATGAGAGATACATGCGTCCTTTGATTTCTGGCAAATTTTCATACAATATGGACAGAAAATGAGCCTCCAAGTTGTATGAGCGCAGCTGCATCCTTTGGGGTCTCCTAGGACAGTGGTACTCAGATGTCTACAGGATGGTGACCCATCTATCACTGAGCTGGTGATGGTAAGGAGGGGCTGTCATTTTAATAGTATTCATCTTCCTAACACTGATCTGCAACATGAATCATGTTCTTGGGAAGTGAGCAAGAGACCATGTAATTATTTAGGTAAAGTGGCAAATTTGGCTGAACTGGTTGGTATGTACCAGGAACTGACAAAAGAGTACCCTAAAACTGAATATATGGGGTGTTCTGAGCCCCTCTAGAAATCTGATACAGTCTAGAAAAATCTTACTTTTTTTTTAAATTTTGTTTCAGTTAATGAAAAATTAATTTTTATTAAAATTGAAATTTAACTTTTTATTTACATATATATTATAAACAAGGATCTTAGAGGGTCCTTAGCCCTGTGTCTTTGTTCCCATGTGGCACCTGAGGGTGACTGCATTGCCTCAGCTGGCAGCACTACTGGGAGGACAACCCAAACACCAGGCTGGCAGGGGCCAGGGCAATGCCACAAGCAGGCTGGGACTGGCTGAACCACTCCTGCACCCTGCCTAAGCAGCAGGGCAATTAATAAAGGCAACTCTCTTCAGCCAGTCGTGGAGGCTCCTAAAAACCACTATTCTACCCAGTTTCTCCATCTGAAGGCAGATAGGAATGCACAGCAGTATGTCCCCATCCTGTGAGCAGTCTCTTGCAGATGAGAGCCCTGACATCCTCAGAGGTGGGGTACTTCCAGGAATGGTTGGGCTCTCCAGACTGGTCAGGGTCAGCCCTGCCAGGAGCTTGGCAGCAATGAAATAGTGTGGATGACCATGTGCCAACCTTGAGCTGCCTGGCTCTGGTAAGTTTAGTTTACTACCACAGTCATTGTTTGTAGATCTATGTTTCAGTTGCATGTGTTCTTTGTTTTATGTGGTGTTATCTATGGATCCTACACAGAATATAACGCTGCTATTTAAAAATAACATTCAGTCACTCTATACTGGACTCTCACTACTGTCACATTAGACTATAGGCATGCCATTAACTCATTTCTCTTAAATTAGACTTCACGAAAGAAACCTCTAACTGACCCGTTTTTACTTCTACTCCATGCTGATTACACATTAAAACTCATTCCTTCAAATCGTCCTGAAGGGCATTTTTGCTGACAATCACAGTCCATTCTAGCCAAGAGTTCTGGACCCATCCAAATGTGCATGACTTGTTTCTAGTCTGAACCTGTCTGCTATTAACTTCTAACTGTGGCTTCAAGTTATGGTTTTCTCCGCTATATGAAAGAGAAATTGTTGGAAAGTTTCAATTTTGCAAGAGTGATTTCATTTTAAAGACCAGTGATTTTCTCCAAAACCTGCAAAGTTTCATTTATAAATAATTTTGGATTTAAACGCCCAGAACACTGTCAGCCTCTAAAATGGTTCTGCACACTGTGAAAACAACCAGAGTTTTAGGTCTGTCTGCGCCTAGTCTGTGCCTCAAACTGCCCACAATATTTATATTAAAATCTGCAAGTGGCTTCCCAGTTGCTGTAAAATCATGATTTAGGACACAATTCTACTTCCACTTACACCCATATCAATTTCTGGAACTCTCCTACTTCCAGCAGAATCTACTACACGTGGAAATTGGTATGAAACACACCTGACATGCCAGTCCAGTTGTCAGTGGTTTCATGGAGTTTAGGGATGGAAGAAATTGCTAAATGGCTTAGTCTGACATCCTCGTTATGGAAATCCATTCAGTTATTCTTGTACTGGGTCCAATAAACTGCACTGAACTAAAATGTAGCTTCCAAAAAAGCATCCAGAGGATTTCAAAATCATAGGAATACATCACTTCCCTTCATTGTTCAGACAAGTGTTAAAGAAAGCTCACTATTAAATGTGTCAGCTGTCTTTTTGAATGTCTACCTTCCACTTCTAGCTTTTCACTGTTACATGAAAAGGTCCTTATTATCTCTCATTTTCTTACTGTGAAGACAATTGTACATTGATTCTTGCTTTTATTTTTGATAAGCTATGCACAGTAGTTGATCTGCAATAAGAGACTGTGCAAATCCTTACCTTAGAGAAGATGCGAGGTAAAAGCCCTTCAGCATGGATGGGCTCAGCCACCTCAGCTTCACTGAGGGACCAGCTCTGCTCCTATTTTCCTGGTAGCAATGCCGCCAAGGATGCTATTCAGGGCAGTCCTGCTGCCAGCTACCACCACCTGCTCGTTTCCACCCAAGAACATCCATGTTCCCCCCACCCTGGACAGTCAATTCATACGTGCACATAGGAATTGGTTTTCATGCTTTGCAGTTGTCTTCAGCGCAGGTCAGTTCACTGAAGTAACCATTCAAGTGCTGCAAACTCTGCTGATCCCAGCGAGGGAGTACATTAACATGTATGTATGTGTGGTGTTTGTTGGGGGGGAAGATCAATACGTTTAAGGGTGACAGGAAAGAAAAAGCAGGAAAAAATGCACATGGAACTATCCCCTCAGGATAGAAGCAAGTACTCAATAGTTGCTGGAGAGCGGGTAACATGCCATCAGTTCATCCCCTAATTTGCTCTGCAGTAACCGATTTATTTAACTATAGCCTATGTCAAACTCCCTCCAAAATTTGTTTTGTTTAACCTCTGTCAAACAAACCCATTGCCTCATTAGAAAAAGTCAGGTTAATTCTCCTACTGCTGGTGATTACCTGTGCCTGTGGTCAGTGACAGCCAAGAAGTCTCTTTTCCTCACTACTTGTGACTATAAATCCCAATTAAAAAGCAGGATTGTTTAATAACAGTTACCATGTAGACGTAATGTAACGTATAAATGTAGATGTGATATACTTCCAATGAGAAATATCTACATCTGTTTTCTATAGTGCTGCGTGGATTGACATTAATCATACTCTCCTACTTTTAATTCCTTCCTGGTAGGCGAACCTAGCTTCAGTGACCTACGTTATCCCGCTTGCCCTGACAGCACGATCGCACAACATGAGCTATGGCTGAGAAGGAAGTAGCTGTGGACATGAGAGACTCACCACTCCCATTATGTCATTTTCTAAAACAAAGTTTCAGTATGATTTAAGTACTGCTATTGCCGCCCCTGTAATACAAGCAGAACACAGAGATTTGGGCCTCACCAGACTCTGTCTCTTGATCCCTGTTCAAATCTAACGAGCATGGGATTAAGCCAATGGACACTGTGTATTTACAGAGTACTATGCAGTCATCAGTAAAGAAGACGTGCAGCCTCCAAATTTAAATTGCTAAAAGGTGGAATACAAAAAATAAAAATAAAAAATGGTCTATTTGTAATAAATGCTTGTTTGAAAAAGTTAGTTTGTAACATTTGGTTACAAAAAGAGGGAAAATACCAACAAACCCGCCCTCCACCCCAACTTCATTTCAGAAACCATCCTAGATGTGAAGTCCACTGTGCCGGACATACATGTTCCTGAATCAAGACAAGGCAAACAAGTGCCCAGGGAACCCCAGAGAGGGTGGCAGCAACAGTTTTGTCCATAGCCATGGTCAAGGCACAGAGGCACCTTGTTCAAGTCAAAGTTCATGACACTTTGCCTGGAGGCACAGTTTTGAGGATAGCCATGTTCAAGGACAGACTTGGGATGTGTGTGTAACAATTTAACCCTCTCTTGCCTCCAACAAGACCAGAGAAAGTCTGATGTCAGGAAATCATGCTATAGGACACACACAGACATCAAAGACTTGGTCACATGTGTGATGGTAGCAGAGCCTGGTGATCCCTCCCTGCCTCGTTAAATGACAAATGTTCATCACATTCTAAGGCTGGTTTACAGCAGATATTTGGGTGATAGGAAGGCTAGTGTGGACAAGTGTTTCAATAGCCTTCTTGACATCCTTCTACCCTATGGCCCTGCTTGGAGCAGGCACTACGATTTGCCCCTGACCTGATGAGAGAGACATGCTGGGCCCTGTAGGTTCTGTACTACCGACCATTTGGAGGTGATTGGAGTATGGGAATGGTGCTGCCAAGGGAGGAATGCCTGAAAGCCCTAGCAGACTTCATGCTTGCTAAGCCATGCTGTACTTACACAGGGACACTAAACCATTATAGAATCATAGAATGGTTAGAGTTGGAAGGGACCTTAAAGATTGAGTTCCAACCCCCCTGCCATGGGCAGGGACACCTCCCACCAGACCAGGTTGCACAAAGCCCCATCCAGCCTGGCCTCAAACACCTCGAGGGGTGGATCATCCACAACTTCTCTGGGCAGTTATTTGCTCCTGGATATCATCTGGCCTTGGTTTTGGTCTGCTTCACACCCAGCTGAGGCGTTGGCGTTTGGGGGGGCTGCTTTCATAAACCAGCTATCTGCCAAAAGCAGTTGTCCTGCCTTCCCCCAGCCCCAGTTACTTGCTCTTACTTTTTTTGCTGCTCCCTCTCCCCGGATATCTAGTTTCTAACCTAAGTGAATTCTCCTTACATAGGGAAAGGGACAGTGAGGAGACAGGAATGAGCAGCCCAAAGCAGGTGGAGGGTTAGACAGCTGCTTTCCCTGGCACTGCCAGGTTAAAACAGCCACACTACTCTGGCTTAAACTAGAGGCAGACTTGTTATTTGAGGCAGACTAATTGCCCAAGAAGCTCAGCTTCAATGGACATCCTAAACCCACCATTCCCCTTGGCTGTGACTGAGCACACCTGAAAGTCCAACCCCTTCCCTGAGGTAGGCAAAAGATCTCCAGCCTAGGGAACCACTGACTTCAAGCCATGTGTTGTAGATGAGTGGCCCCCAGAATGCCACAAGTTTTCCCACGCCAGAAGGTAGGGAGGGTCGGTGAGGAGTCATCCCTGTGTTTCCCAACGGTGTCTGAACATGGTCCCCTTTGTGGTCTCGACGCCTCCAAGCAGCGACCTTTGTGGTTACTTGAGAAAACAGGACGGGGGAAGGAGAAGCTGATCCCACCCCTGTCTCACCGCCCCGGAGGGTCTCTGCCGGGGCGCGGAGGGACAGAGCAGCATCCAGCCAGGACCCGCGCACAGGCCCCGCTCCGGCAGCGCATCCCGGCTCTGGGTGTTACCGGGCCCTGGTGGTGCTCCTCTCACTTCAACAGTGCCACCTAGTGCCTTTTAAAAATCATTTCAAGTGGAAACGGGGGCTCGAAAGTGGGGAAATCCGCCTTTGCTACAGAGAAGCAGAGAGTTACAAAGGGAAGGAGCCTGTCCATGCGAGTGAAAGCTGCTGGCAGGAGGCAGATGGTGTGTTGTGCTGTTAACTGCTGGTGCCCCTGGCTAAGCATAGAATGAGCATTTGAGTTTAAAAATAAAAAATATACCCACCACCACCACAATTTTCCAGTTCTTAAACCATCTAACGTGTTTCCTGGCTTGTTTTAAAGCAAGCGGCACGGGTCTTAATGCCAGTGAGAGCTTCCTTGGGTATTTACTACAGCAAATGTTTCTGAGACTGAATGGGTAAAGCAGGGTTGGAAACTGCAAACATCATCCATTCATAGAAACAATTCCCTTATTAATAAAAAACAGCAGCAGCAAAAACTGTCCCAGCCGAATAGTGGCTGTGGGAGGGAGTCCCACATCCTGAGCCCAGAGATGGAGGGAGAGGGGAAAGTGGGGGTTTCCTCCTAACTGCGGGGCATGAAGAGGAAATCAGGTGGTGGCCAAATACGCGTATTGCGTTTCTCTGCAAAATTTGCAACTTAGCTAATTGAATTCCTGCCGCTGAACTGGTCCTTGGCTGAGATCATTTCAATGGGCAGGGTTGGTTTCTTTTTTTTTTTTTTCCTCCTTACAGGAGTTCCCTCCCCTCCTTCTTCCCATCCTCCGCCTATTAAAACAACTCAAGTCTCACTTGTTAAAAGACCCCATAACGTGGAGGAGGCAGAAAAGCAGCAGCAGCAGCAGGAAAGAAAAAGACGTCTGGAAAATATTACCCGTTTGCTGCTGCTGCTGCTGAGAAACCTCATTGAAACAGTTACTCGATCAGCAAGGCATCACCAAAGAGACTTTATCTGATGCTGTACATCTCTCAAACTTTCAGACTCTGCCTTGCAACTTCTCCAGGCTCCTGGCTAGCCGGGTTTTAAATAAGATCTTCAGCTTCGACCACGAGAAACTAACTCCTAATTTATTATTTCTAACTTTTTTTTTAATTATTATTATATAAAAAAAAAAAAATCCCACAACTTTGAGCTAGAAACTGAAGCAGAGAAAGACAAATACATGGTTATTGTGAAAACACGTGGGAGAAAATGAGTAGGACTGAATAGCCTTAAAACAATTTTTTATTATTATTATTTTCATTTTTAATTATTTTTTATTACTGAGCGTCTCAGTAAGTCCCTGAAAAGTGCGATTTGATCTTTTACCTCAAACTTGGAAACTGTTCAGCGGGAGCAACGGTACGTGAGACCACACAGCTGGCTGGAGCCCCTCTATGACCAAAGGACAGAAGGACAAACAAGGTAGGTGATTCACGATTACGCTTCTGTCACCTCGAGAGCAGAAGACCCTCTCCTTCCATTCCCACTATTCAAGGGAGAAGGGCTGAAAGAGAACCCTAAAAACATGAGTGGGGCTGGGGGAGGATCTTACCGGCTCTACGCTACACCTATTTCAGGAATGAATAGGACCGCAGTGAGGATGAATGAGGTTTTCAGCTTCAACCCGTCCTCCATGTAATCCATTTAAGATATTGCCGACCGTTACCATTTGGGGGTTGGGAAGGAAAGGGAAAAAGAGAAAGAAAACCAAACCAAAACCTAATCAAATCGAAAAATAAAATCGAGCAACAGGTTAGGCAGCCGTTCCGCTCAGCCTAGCGAGGGAGGCGAGACCTGCTGGCAGCTCAGACTGGCTTCTCCCCCGGCCCTCCCCTGCCTCTGCGTCCCGGGCCGGGAGGGGGGACGTGACAGGAGCGGAGAGGAGGGATGGGACCGCAGGAAGGCAGGCGAGGAGGTGGCCGGCGGGAGGAGGAGGAGGAGGGCTGAAATCCCGCCTGGGAGGGGAGAAACCAAGGCGACGGAGCTGCCTGGGCGGTTTCCCGCGGGGAGGACGGGAGAAAGAGGGCTGGCTGTGGGCAGGGCGGGAGCTGCAGCGCTGCCCGCCAACTTCCAGCGCCGCTCGCCGCAGCCCGGACCCGCCCCGTCGGAAGGAGCATCACACCGGGGGGGATGCGGCGGCCGCCGGAGGAGGAGGAGGCAGCTCCAGTAAAGCCCCAAAGCAGCGCAGCCCACCCGGCGTGGGGCGGGGAAGGGCCTCACAGCCCCGCTCCGCCCGGGTG
>VXBW01006080.1:1090564-1112274 GCA_013400375.1 Thinocorus orbignyianus | reverse complement strand
GGCCGCGAGCTGAGCCCCCCCCCGCCCCTCTCTTGTGACGTGGCAGCGCGGGGGATTCCCCCCCGGCGCCACGCCCACCCACTGCAACGTAACCGCCCCGCCCCCCTTGGCTGCGGCGCCGGGAGGGGGTTCCCCCGCAGGAGGCGGGTGCGCCGGGTTCCCTCGGTGTTTCCCCCCCACGGGAAGGCTTGGAGGGCCTCGGGGGTCTCCTTCCCGCTGGCCTTTCGCAGAGCGGTGTCCCCAGTGGCCCTTCCCGACACCTGCTGGAGTGGCAGCTGGTGTCTCCTGGACACTGCCGAGACTCAGCTCCCCAGAGTCTTGGCAGACTCCATGGTAAAGAGGGGTGAAAGGAACCTTGAGAGGGGTTACCCTATTTCCCTGCCCCGAGAGACCACCCCGTGTTCCACAACACTCCTCGTGGGCGTTGTCTAACCCCTTCTTCAAGGCCTGCCATGACCCCACATCTTCCAAGGCATAGCTGCTCCTCCAGGTTAGCACCTTGTGTCATAGTCTCCTTCCTTAGGGATCATGTGTCCATAGTGGGTTTTTTTTTTCTCCAGCACACGTGTGTAACGCAGGTCCCTTTGGAGCTTGCTTCAAAGAACGAGTAGATCGTGTCATTTAGGGCTGATGGTGGTGAAGCGTCTTCTCTTTCCCTGGAAAAATGCTCAAAATTCAGCCCCCGCCAAGGTTTGGGGGAGCTATGTCACTGGTGTCAATAAAGCCACGATTTTATTTCATGATCATAGATCTCTTACCCTACATGCAAGAGCAGAAAAACCTGGGGAAAGGTTTTCCCAGTAGGAAGAGCAGCTCTACTGGATTTAGTGGAGTTTCCCCTCCTACTTGCTCTAGCAACAAAGTGAGAGGCTCATATTTATGGTGTGGAAGCAAATTTGCTTCCTTTTCTTACTACTCAGGCTCAGTGTATAAAGCGGCAAATCATTCCTCCATTCAGTGTAGTGGGACTTGACTGGGTCAAACAAGACATGACCTCTGCTTTATAAACAAAGTGCAAGATAATAAGCTATGAACAGATATCAGATAGATAGAAGGCAGGGAGTAGTCAGTTCTGTGCCAAAAGCATTCATGGCCTTTGTAACCAGCAAGGAGACAACACTTCTAAACTAGATCTTTGTTTAACTGCAATCCAAGATGTCTGGGTACAAATAGGGTTTACTTCTTGATTTACTTCTCAGAGCATTTGTTTGGGGTGTCGGGGGTGGGTTAGCCTTCTTTTGGTTAATTTAGCAACCAGTGGATCACCGTCTACATTAGGGACAAATCCAGCCAGCATCTGTAGGATTTCATTCCCCATTGATTACTCAAACCAGTAAGAGACTAAATTTGAGCAGTTTAGTGGGAAACATACATTGAGCAGACAGGAGATTCTTGATTTGTTGATCAAAGCCTGTGCATGCAGATACATTTTGCTGGCATTACTAATCCTGTTCTTTATTTTAAACCAAACCCCAAAGTTAATTTTAGTCTTATGTGAGCCCTTTCCAGAAGATCAATGGCATGACAAAATCTGGAAGTGATAAATAACCAAAAGCACCAGATCGGTAACTCTGCTGTATTAAAGATGTACAGATGTAACATAACTTTTCAGTTTCCTCTCTATGGGCTGTAAAATAGAAGAGGGAGTCTGGACAGATATTTTATGCTTGTAATTAATGTGTACCTGGAATCATTTGTACTTCAAAGAACGATGATTTATTTTCCCGCCAAAATAGGGCTAATAGGAAATCTAAATATTGGCTGAAAAATTGTCAGAGTGGGATACTGTTCATGTATGCACCCAGTGTGCATGTGTGCAAGGCCAGACACAGATGTGTCAGCCTGTGTGCATGCACACACGCACTCACGCATCCTCTCAGACACTCTCGTGTCACTCAAGCAGCTGGTCAGTCAAAGCCAATGCTATTATTCTCACAAGGCAGGAGGATTATTTTAAGGCTTATAAAAGATTATACTCTTCCTGTGGCAGTGTGCAAAGCAGCCCCCGGTAGCTGGATGCACATCTACCAACGTGTGTCAGCTTTTACGTTGCCAAGCTCACTGATTCCAGGCATCCTGCTGAGAAAGAGTTGCATGTTTATTACAGACAAACCTCTACTGACTGCACCTTGAGGTTAATATTGGCAGGGAAAATAGGAAGTGGTATGTTGGGTTTTTGTTGTTTTTTTCTTTTTTTGAGGAAAAACAGATACACGGAACTAGAGAACCAGTGGTTATCATATGAGAAAAAGTACCACTACAAATGTAGAATCTCGTCCTCTGGAAATTTTCAAGCCTCGCCTGAATGCAGTCCTGAGTGATGTGCTCTGGGCAATCTTGCTTTAGCAGGGGCGTTGGACTGGATGATCTCTAGAGGTCTCTTCCAACTCTGACTTCGCTGTGATTCTGTGAAATATCAGTAACCTGAGCCTTACAATGGGTTTTGTAGATCTCCAGGAGCCTCTTGCATGCTTGTGATTTCCATTTTACAGATGAGGAAGGTGAGGCAGAGAGAGGTGAATTCACCCACCTGAGGTCACCCAGCAGGTGAATGGCAGCACGAGGATCAAGATCCAAATTGTCTGGGTCACGGTCCGCTCTTAGATCCCTTAATGTAAGAAATGCAGTGGTTAAGCAATGACCCATATGACAGCCTTCATCAGGGAGATTAATCTGTAAAATAAATTTGTCAAATGTATGCATACATTTTTATCCTGAGTATCCTAGATATAGCAGCTTTGCAGAGAAAGATTTTTTTTTATGCCTGCACTACAGAACTGCAAGATAAATTATCTAGTGATTTCCCTCTTCACCAAAACACTGAAGTAAACACTTACCTTTAGTGACATACTTACACGCTTTGCTGAATCCAAAGCCTCAACACTAAGGTTCAGAAGACCCTGAGTAGCAGACATTCAAAAATTCAGCTTCTATACAGGCACATAAAAATTAGACATTTTCAAAGATTTTCAGTGCTCAGCACTTCTGGTGGAAACAAAGATTTTCAGGCAAGTCTGATGTGGAGATCTCATAAGTGAGATTTGTTAGTATTATCAATTTATTTTGAATTAGGAGAGTGCTATTGAAGCCTATGCTACAAGTGCTCCCTCCCCAACCAGATCGCTTCGGTTTGTATAGCAAAGCGATCACAGGGCACACAAACTGGATTCCTCTTGAATGAAACTAATTGCAAGATGTACCCCTGCCGTGCACTTCTCAGACACTAATGGGTTTTCAGTCCATGATGTCTGACTAAACTTAGTTCAAGAGTACAAGAGAATGGAGGGAGGGTAGAAGTTAGGCCCTCAGCACCAGGTATTCGTTTTTACAGATCTGTTCCTGTAGTTTTGGACTATTTGCTGCTTTGACCAAAGCTGTAGATGTCTAGGGAGAGGCACAGCTCTTTTGAACCATTAGAGGAGAAAGGGATGAAATAAGCACACTTGTGCCTGAACCTTTACTGTTGTCTGCTGGACAAACACTGACTTTTTCAGTGTAAGATTTTTTAAAAATATGTTCAGATGTTTGAAATTAATAAGTGCTAATTCCTTCAAACAACCATCCAAATCGTTACATGTAGGAACTTCCTGTGTCTCCCTGTCTTGCTTTTTAATCTTCTGGGGGAAAGCTGGCCAAGAAGTGCTACATGGCAATATGTTCGGAGCCTTGTGCATGAGAGATGACTTCTGAAACAGATGACACAGTGACCTGCATCCCCTGTGTTGCAAGCAAACCCAACTTCAGTTTGACTTCCCATCAGTCACTGGTTCCACATCCTGTATGAGCAGATGCAGGGGACCACTTGATTGCTTCTGCAGTCCTCAGGGCAGCTACGCAATGGCTGGTGCAAGATAAGTGAACAGACTGCAGCTAATGTGGATATGTTCATATACAAATACACAGATGTTTTCTGGATATATATTTGCCCTATTCTGTTTGTTGCTCTCTTCATGTATTAGTAACAAATTAAGATTTTTTTTTTATTCTTTGCTTCCTGGCTTTGCAAAGGGATAAACTATCTCCAGGTCCTGTTACTCACAGCAAATCACGAAAGCTGATTAATAACCATATGGATGGACTGTGCTGTGACTTTTTTAACTGCAGTTAAATACTAGCCTAAATATTTTTCAGAACAGAGAGAACTCAAGCATATTTTGCTATGTTCTTCTAATTTGAGATTTAAGGCATTAGCCAGTCTGAGAAAGGAGTTTGATCTCTAGTGTTAGAGTTAACACCCCAATCTTTATATGGACAGTGTAGGTATAGTCAACTCTTAGTTAACTTGATTTTTTTATGAAAATAATGCTAGAAGACTACAACTTTTAGTTACACTTGTTGTTACTAGTAACGTAGAGTAAGTTCTCTTTCGTCATAGATATGTTCCAAAAAAATACTGTTTGGGTGGCTTTATCAGAATGCGAAGAGAGACACAACACTATGCAGTTGACTAGGTGGACTCTGATGTGAAGTACATGCAAGGGTTCATTTCTTGGCTGTGCTTTTCCATAGGAGTTTCCAAAGAGAGGCACATGTTGCCTCCTCCTGTACAGTGACTACAAGGCACATATATACTTGGGACTGCTTAGTGAATCAAAATGTGTCACTGAGTCAGTAAGAACCTACATAGCATTAGGATTTCACATAGGGATTTCATATTTCATTCCTACTAGGTGAGCTAGTTACCACCTCTATCCGTGGAAATAAGCAGCTGCAAGATCATGACAACAAATTGCCCAGCGGTAGACTTTGAAGCTTCTCTACGTACACTCATCCTGTGTATGCAAACCTTGAAGTTGTTTGCTGGAGGCTGTTTAAAACTTGTACTGGATTCAGCACTCCAGGGTCAGGTGAAGGTGCCAATAAAAGATTTAGGTGCCCAAACTGCAGAGTAGAGTTAGCAGTCCTGTCTCAGGCTTCCTGTGCAGTACATGGGGGACACATATAAGGGTCTGTCTGACACAGCCAGCACACTCTTGTCACTCCCTGGAAATGTCCTTCAGAAATGACAAAGGGCAATGGGCCCTTCGACTTCTTTCAGTGCTAAATAGCTTTCCTTCCCGAGAAAATAGTAAGAGAGAAAGAACATCTCAGGTAGTGTCTTCTTCCTTCTGCTTTACAGAACTGGTTAAAAATCTGCACAGAAAATGCAAGATGCTGTTTCAACTCTGAAGATGGTGAGGTAACCCACCAACTCATGTTCTCGACAGGCAAGGAGCCATGTCCCTCTCCTCACCCCGACACCTGTTCCCACGTAGCAGCAGTTTCATGTGTATAATAGAAGTGACTTATCACTTAAAGTCAATTATCTTTGCTGATCCAAGGACATGGAATGGCTGCATGTCTTCCAGGTGTTGAGCACCTGATCCTTAGCCTAGGCAGTGGGTTGTTTTTTTTTCTTTTTTGAAGTGCTGAACTTATTGGGTTAAATCTCTCAGGGAACTGAAGACCCTTTAGGCTGAGACATAAACAAAACACTAAGATCTGCTGTTCATAGGAGGTGAGAATGGTACCCCCACCAGTTACTGAACTAGTGAAGAGGGCTGAAGTGATGGCAACTTTGAATATAGGCAATTACGTTTTGCTAGCACTTAGAGAAAGTGCTATTCACTTATCAATGAAATGACTGAAAAATAATTGTGGCTTTGAAAGTTAACATGAGGTACTTGTCCTTCACCAAGCATTTGACACATTTTGACTTAGCAAGGCACTATTTTAGGCTGGCAGTGCTAAAACACTACTTATTGTATGCTGGTTCTCTGGTAATACTTAATTTGAGCTTTGTGTGACAAGTTCAAGAAACGTCAGGAATGGATTTCAACTGATGTCTTATGAAGGTTGTCCTATGAAGGATGTCCTTTTGTATTTCACTGCATTAGACCAGGCTAAATATTCATAACAGCACTGACTGACCTTAAAAACTCTAATGCAGCTATTCCCTACCCTCGGTGCTAGTATTTGACTCAGCAGTTCAGTTTTGGTCCCAGACTTGTATAAGCATCATTTCCTTTTAACTTCTTGGCTCAATTATTGGAGAAGGGTGGAGAGTTTTTGGCTCCTTTGCCATTGTTTGGGCATGTTCAAGTTGATAAAGATCAGTTTTGCTGGGCAAGTTATCAATAGCTCATGTGCTAAAGCTTGAGAATATTGAGCAACTTTTTCCAGACTTATGCTGAGATTCAGTCAGTTAAAAGACTATACATAAAAACCTCAATTGCACGTACAAAGGGGAAAGTTTCTTTGATGAAAGCCAGGAATTTAGATCAAAACACAGTTTATTTTCCCAAGGTTGACAGTGAAAGGGTAGAAACAAAAAAAAAGCTGTTTTATTAAGACCAGAAATCCATTTCTTGATCTTAAAAGACTTTTTTTTTTGTGAGGGAGGGAAGCTGTGCTGTAATGACAAGATCAGAGAATTCTTTTTATTTTTTTCTTTTTCTTTTTATGCAGAAACACTTCATAGGAAGAGGGAGAGCAATAGCAAATTAATATAAAAGAAGCCTGGTACAGTATATAGTCAGTCAAATGTAAATGCTCTAGTCTTAATCAAAATCCTGTGAGCTCTACCCATACAAGTGGTCTATTGATTTTAGCCATATAATTCTTAATGTAAGCAGACTTTAGCTCCTACTCGCTAATAGGAATTTTCTATTTCTGGCCAGAGAAGAGAAGTAGTGGACCCAAAATGGGAAAGCAGAGTACAACTCCACCATTAATGAAACATTTACCTTCATGTTTGTGACCTTCTGTGTGCTTGGGGGATTAGTAAAATCACAGGGTATTTGACTTCAAGGTAATCTAGAGGGGATCCATTGGTTAATCTGTTTTCTAAAGTGAGTCTATTTTAGGCACTGGGCTTTAATTCACCTATAGCAGTGGTAAGCATAACCTATCTTTTATTAGGCTGCTCTTTGACCCCTGTTGTGAAAGACTTTCAGACAGGCCAGAGCAGGGACAGTCCCTTTTGCTGGTGGGTGATTACAGCACCTGTCGGACCCCAGCCGTAAGTATTCAAGGAAGTCCTAGAGACAGGGTTCGATTTCTTCAACAGTGTCTCCAAATATATATTTAAGAGGCTTCCTCCTGTCTTGAAATTTAAGACCCTAAATAGCCAGTGGAAAAAAGCATAGTCTTCATGACTTTAGACTTCATGCTTGCCTGATTTATTTTTATTTTGTAAATGATTCTGTGTTGACTTTTTTTTTTTCTTTTTTCCCCAAACCTGTAACTTTTCAGATAGAAATATAATTGATGACAGCTATGCTGCAGCAGCTTGGTAGTATTTTTTCAAGAAAGGCTTAAAGACCTATATGATGTAAGGAAGTACAGTTCCAACTTCAGCTGGGGCCAACAGATGCTGAAACAAACATGGATCAGCAGATGAGCAGGATGATAGCAGCAGGGAAAATATGAATAATAGTAAGAAAACACAAACATTAAGTGCATTGCTCTGAGAGGCCCTAATGTGACAAAATATTCAAGCGTGGGTTTCAGATTCATTGACTTGCAACGTGCTTGCTGTGTTTGCCTTAAAAAAACATTATCCATTTTATGCCCTTGAGGTCAAACACATCAATTGACATAAAACATTGTCATTAATTTTGCTGTGGTTCTGAGAAAGCTGTTGCATAAAATGGTTAACGTGATTGTCAACAAAAAGCAGTTACATAATGATATATTCTACTCGCCTGCCTGCCTTCATGTTTATCTCAAAAATACCAGGGGATGCCAGCTAGCTGGTCCATAATCCAGATCTGGGATTAGAAGATTTCATAGCCAGGTATCCTAAATGTGCAGAAGTTGTCAGAGTTACCGATGTTCTAATGAATTTCTGAGTCCAGGGTACAGTCTTGGCATTGTTAAATTAATGGTCGCTTTTGCCACAGACTTAATCTCAGTCAAGCTTTAGGCCTATACACATAAACTCACACGTGCTTATATCCATGTACAGAAATGTATGAATAATACATTTTTGCAATGGTATCGAGAAGACCTTTTAAAGCAGATGTCTGATTATATAAATACAATTTATAAATATAGTCAGACATCTGTTTAAAAATTATAAATACATTCAGACATCTGTTTTAAGAATGTCTTTCCAATATTTTTGCATAACTAAGCGACAGAAGCGACTCAGGGATGCAGTCACGACATGGATGGGGGATGAGGAGGGGCTGCCCAGACATCAGCTGTTCTGCTTGACTGTGACCATACAAAGCGAGTGGTGGCCCAAAAGCCCCTTCTCCAACCCGCCCTGGGTAATATGACAGAGCGTCTCACTAAGCCAGCCCAGGGTGCCAAAATAAGATCCTGACACAGATGGCACTTTCTGAGAGGACATTACAAATAGTAGAAAGCATCCCTGGTACCTTAAGTGCATTTGGGTCTTACTTTACACAGAGGAAATACTGCAGAGAGATGTTGATCAGGGTGATACACTCAGTTCATGGGGCAGCCAGAAGCACAGGGTCTTTCTTTTGATGCTCAGCTCTGTTTTTCAGCCAAACACACCTCTTCTGAAGTCTTTTATAAGCAAGTGGTAGCTCTGCTAATGGTTTCTGTGCTTCTTTGCAGATGTATTGTGAGAGGTTTATATGTATCCTGAGAATACTTGGAACCACACTCTTTGGGGTGTCCCTTCTGCTGGGAATCACCGCTGCTTACATTGTGGGCTACCAGTTCATCCAAACAGACAACTACTACTTCTCTTTTGGACTCTATGGTGCTATCCTGGCATCACATCTCATCATCCAAAGCCTGTTCGCCTTCTTAGAGCACAGGAAAATGAAACGGTCACTAGAGACTCCAATCAAGCTGAACAAAACAGTTGCCCTTTGTATTGCTGCCTATCAAGAGGATCCTGACTACTTAAGAAAATGTTTACTTTCTGTGAAAAGATTGACCTACCCTGGAATTAAAGTTGTTATGGTCATTGATGGGAACTCGGAAGACGACGTTTACATGATGGACATTTTTACTGAAATCATGGGTAGGGACAAATCTGCCACTTATATCTGGAGTAATAACTTCCACGACAAAGGTCCGGGTGAGACGGAAGAGTCTCACAGAGAGAGCATGCAACATGTATCTCAGCTGGTCCTGTCCAACAAAAGTGTTTGCATCATGCAGAAATGGGGTGGAAAAAGAGAAGTAATGTACACAGCATTCAAAGCACTGGGGAGAAGCGTGGATTATGTACAGGTAGGTATTAGAGCGCCAGGTCAGTGCCAATTCAAACACACTTTGAAAGAAAGCAGCTTTTGTATATTTTGTGCAGCATGTTAGAGGCCATCCTAGTCCCTGATGAACACAGTGCTCCTTTCAGGCTGTTTGGAAACAGCTTGACCGTTAAAAGCTCATTTTGCTACCTTTTAAAATGATCAGTCTATCTGTGAATATGTTGAATCTGTGCACCAGCTACTGGAGAAATCTGAATTCCTTCCTCAGATTTCACTGTTGCCCCCCATCCAAATGGGTTTGTTTCACACAAAGCCAGCAGCATCCTGAAGACCCTTCCCCGCTCCTGTAGTTCAAGATCTCAGGCAAGGTTTTATTTGGTGAGGTTGTTAGCGGCCCCATATCCAAGCAGACAGTCAGGTATTTGGTGGCACGAGGGAATATCTCACAGCTGTGGTAGAGTCTGTAAAAAAGATGGGGGTATTTTAGAAGCTTCAAAGGCTGTGCAGGGTCTTCAATAAAAGGATCAATGTGCAGCCTTAAAAGAAAGATTTCTTCAGCTAAAGCCTGAAGGAGCTTTTGCTTCATCATTCACAGCTGCATTACCTCACTCACCGCAACTTGGCCTTTAAAGCCCTTATGACACTATTCACTTAAAAATGAATTAGGCTGGGTCCTCTCTCCCTGTTTCCAAAGCAGCAGAGACACGTTTCTTTCCAGCTGCCTTGGATCCTGTGAAAGATTTTCTATGTTTTTGCCTTACACATGGAAGCACTCCTTGCTCCTGCAAACAGCTATGGGAAGGGGGAGAGGTCGTGTGTGGAGGAAGGTGGGTGGGATCAGGGTCTCTGGGTGGACACTGAGGATCCTTCCTTACCATTCAAGGCCAGCAAGGCTCATTTGGCTAATCCCACTGAATGTGAGATGATCTGCCCAACTAACCACCCTCAGCCCTTCCCACCTTCTCCTGACCTCAGAGCTCCTCTGGTGGAGCAGCAGCTCCCCGTGAGACGTTCTCTGCTGGCTCAGGGCAGCTGCATGGCTGACCTATGTATGTTCCTGGGGTCCATGCCCAGCCGTGTGCTGGCGTTGTGTGCACCCTCTGCACAGCACAGCATCCATGGGCACAGTGTCCAAGGGATGTGGAGAGGCTTCCGGTAGCTGGGCTGAGAGCTGTGAGTCCTCCAAACTCATGTCGGGCAGAAACTGAAAAGTGCTGGGAACTGCTCTGTTATTGGAGCTGGGAGAGTAAGACAAAGATTTAAAACCCATCCCCTACCACTTCCAAAATTGAAACTGATTTATTCTCTGAAAACAATGGTTTTAAGCTCTCTATTGTCTGCACTTTGGTTCTGTGCTGTGAGGGACTATGATGGGATAAAAATGCTGATTTTCTTTATTAGCATGATTTTATAATCACTTTGCACAGAAGTATCAGATTGCAGAGAGAGGAGGCAGAGAGGAAACAGATTCATTATGAATCCCTGGGTCCAGCTCTTGCATTTGTTCAGGGAATCTGGAAAAAGTGTTTCTATTTCAACAGCCAGAGCATAAACTGAGAAAATGGAAGAGGTGTTTCTGGCCTTTCAGTCAATGAACACTCCTGACCTGGCTCAGAAGTCCTGATGAATGTGTCAGTGACTGCAATGCTGCTGTAAGTAGCCACCAAATGCTGCAGTATTGATCGATGTCACAGCCACATCTATGTTAGAAACGCAGCACCTTGGTGGCACTGGTTACTACACAAACACAATGCAGCTAAAATGTGCCTCTGTTTAATGAATGAATGAAGGTTGAGATATTTCAAATGGTTCTTTGGGAGTACCCACAGTCAATTACATTAAACAGACCCAATATTTTAAGGGCTGAGCAATCTGCATCGATGATCAAGCACATAAAAAAGGGGACCAGTCAGCACCATTGCCCACCCTTGTAACTGTGGGCCTTATGGTTCTTAAAAGAGACCTCGGGATTAGGTACAGGCAATCATCAGCAGTCAACCCAGTGCAGATAATGAGCTATTGCTCATTAGTGGTGTCTCATTAAATACCTGAAACTGTTATGAAGGCTTGTTTCCCTCCTGGAGGAGGTTAGGAGGGTGCAAGCCATAGGGTAGAGGAGTTAAACCAGAAGCTATAGTCTGGTTGGGGCAGCCAGGGTGCAATTCACCTCAGCTTGGTGGAGGCACCTGTGTGGACAGTCCAGCACAGCCTGAACTTCTCAGAGCAGCTTGGATAATCCACTACTGGTTATAAGGAATATCTGAACAGCTCACTCAAGTTTGAGTGTCCCTTTTGCGCAATTTTGTGACCCAGTAAGTTCTAGGCAGTAATTTCTAGGTCACTCAGCCCTTATGTGGAAAGATGGCAAATTGGCTCTTAGGCTGTCCTGGGCTACCCCTGGCTTAACAGATCTCAGTGTTTTGTTTGGGTTCCTAGTGTCTGTCTTTCTCTGGCATGTCCTCTTTTCACCCGGAAAATGATAGCTTCTGAGGTTTGCTGAAACTCAGGCACATCCACTGTGCTGATGTGCCCAGGACACATGTTCATAATTTGTAAATAAATACACTGTTTTCAGGATACCTCATCTCATATAAATTGTACTGCTCATGGGCAGGTCTTTCTGCTGTAGATGAATGAATCTGACAGGGTGGGGGCTGCTTAGCCACACCAAGTGAGAGGAGCCAAAGGGAAAGCAGAAGGGCTGGGGAGGGACAACCACTCATGGTCACAAGAAACAGGATCAGTAGCACTGCCTGAGCCCTAGGTTCTCAGCAAACTACAGATTCTCTGTGCAAAACACTCAGCAACAGGTCTGTCTGGGATGTTCCAGTTAGAAATATAGGCATTGTTTCCACTCTTCAGCAGAACTGTTTTGCCCTCTGTTTATTACCAAGTGCTGTCACTGATGACAGTTTTCCACCAAAGCTGGAGGCACCCGTTGGCCAGGTTACAAAGGGGCTCCTCGGGATGAGTCCTTAGAGGAGAGGAGGTGGACACATTAAGTTAACAGGAGATGCTTGTGGCTTTTCTGCTGATGAAAATATCAGAGCTTTGGTCAGCTTTCTCCTCTCAGCCCACTCCAGGTGAAGTGGAGGGGAGCATGTTGGCAGCCCAGCTATCCCGGGTTACCTCCCTGCTTGAGTCTAGTCCATAGCAGAGCTCTCCTTTCCCTTCATAGACCAGACATGAAAGTTTCCACTCTCATGGAGCGAGGGGGCTTAGGCTGAATTGAAGGGTTCAATGAAAGAACACCAAAATTAGGATACCTGATAGGAAGCCTCACCACAATCTGACTTAATAGGTTATTCATGCAGAGCTACCGACTTGTCCCCCTACTGCTCCCATCTGAAATCACAGGAATGCAAAGTGAGGATAAACTGCAGTATGAGAATTTGTAGGGCAGGATCCAGCCAGCCAGAAGGGTGTTTCTGGGACAACTTCCTCCGCTCCAGTTTCTGGGTGTCTGCAAAATGAGTTTACACACGATGGGGGCACCGCTTGCAGCAATAGCAGCTGTGACAGGGAGACACCCGCTTGCTTAAAACAGGCTGCAGCCCATGTCATTTGCCTCTGAGCAAACGAAAGCAATGCCAGCTGCCTTGCAGACTGACCAGCCTGTCTGAGTCCTCCTCCTACTCTCCGGGGGAAAGCCAGTTCCTAATGTACACAGTGTTTAGTTGACTAGGAGTGCTTGTGCGGCTGAAACGCCTTGTGTGTGTCATCTATTTCTGCCCTGGTCTCGTGGAGTACTGCTCTTCAGGACTTACTCATTCTGGCCTTACATATTTTTTATAGGAATACCATATGAATATAGCAAAAAATTTCTATATATCAAATGTCAAATCCCTGCACTAATAATAACACACCATGCATCTATAATTAAAAATTAGTTTGTTCTGGAATCCAAAATACATATCTTACATGAATTGCTAAAGCCTTCTGTGAGTGAAAGAACTATTAGGTTTCTTCCCAGACTCCTAGCTGACTTTTTCTTTTTTATAACAAGTGTCTGGAATTTAACTCCTTGCTCCTTCCCTCATATGGCAGTGGGAAACATTTGACCAGGGTGCTCCGTCCACACAGCCGATGCAGGGAAACCCGATGTTGGGGCTCAGCAGGAATCTGCCACACACCCAACAAACATTGTCTGGCTCTGCAGTGCCCCATCTCTGAGAGAGTACCTCTTATTCAAAGAGGCCAGCCCAGTGTGCCCGTAAAACAAACAGAGCTGATACAGAAGATTGTTTGCGTGCATAGCGCTAACAAGTGCTCTGTTTTGTTCAGCACCACTCCTTGCTGCCTGATACAAGTGGCCTTCAACAGAAGACTCCAAAGGGAGATTTAATTGCATTCAGGAGACTATGCGTATAGAGTTACTTCAGTCACTTGCATGATTTTTATTTTCTTCTCTAGTGTACTCCTTAACCCATTTTTGTTCTTGTTTCATCTTACTTACAGGTTTGTGATTCAGATACCATGCTTGATCCAGCCTCATCAGTGGAGATGGTGAAGGTTTTAGAAGAAGATCCAATGGTTGGAGGAGTTGGAGGTGATGTGCAGGTGAGTATGACAATTTTCAGATTAACAGAGGTATTTCAGCAACTATGGGCCCTGTAGCAGATTTCCCTGATTGGAATAGTTTTGAATATATTCTCATACCATTATAGAGGCTCTTATGAGGCTCCAGCCTTTCTATCTCTTCAACAGAAACCCTTATTCTGAGATATTAGCACTGTATGCTTGTAGCACCCATAGAAAGGAAACAAAAATTATTCTCTCCCACATACATGAAAAATAGGACACTAGCATTGTCAGGGTTGTTATGGATTCTGTGAGTCTCTGGATATAACTGCTTGCTCAGGGTACCAAAGAAAAGCTATAGGGGAGCAGGAAATTGAGAACAGGTCTCCCAAAGCCAAATCCAGCACCCCAAGCACTTCAATTATGCTACCATGGGCAGCCAAGATTGTTAGGAATAAAAGCCTTTTTGAAATGCAGTGCACCATGCACTCTATGTATTGTTGGGTTTCCTCTGCATCTCTGTCAGGCAGGACAATGGAAAGCCCCCAAGTCAGCCCAGATCCACTTTTGTTAGGATTTCCAGTATTGCCAAGTTTGGCTGACAACTACAGCAAAAGGCTGTTCATTTCTTCTCATACAATTGCTTCCACTGCAATTCATAAAGAAAAATGCATATGAATATTTCAATTGGTCTTAGGATGGGTTGCCCGTACTCAGCCGGGCTTTTATGTGAGACGGAAGAGAAAAGGCCATCTGTACGGGCAAACACTTACTCATGAATGCCCCAGTGGTCAGAACTATTTGAAGCATGTGGCTTCTAACTCCAGAAATGAAGATTCCCACAGAAGCCTGAATATCTTTGTGGCTCTGGGCAGACCACAAACCAGGTGTGACACTCGCCCTACACATGTGAGACTCCAGGCACATGTGAATACAACTGGAAGGAGACAGTACGGGCTCAGCTATGACAGTGAAGATTCCTAAGTGTCTGCAGAGAGAGGGAGAAGGCCATTTGTACTCTGGGAGGAAAGGTGGCAAAAATGAAGGCTCTGGGCTATTTTTTTTTTTCCAAATTCACTTTCTGGAACATACCGAATACATTTGAGGCAGGCTTGATCCCTGCTGCTTCTAAAATGTTCTGGAATTAAGTTGAAACAAAGACAAGTTGGGCCCTTGGTCTTCAAATCTCTCAGAAATTAGGGCCATTGGAGGGAAACACTGTTTTTTTCTAGTTGCAGAATACTACTTTCTAGATGTAGAAGTCTACAGGTTCCCCTGAAAATCCCTACACTGAGAAGATAGATACCAGTGCAGAACTGGCACAGACACCCTGCTACATGCTTCCTTGCCATGTTTACCAGCACAAGGTGTGTGCGAGAACATGGATGTGAAGACATGGACACAGGCATCTCTGCATGCACTCTTGCCCCTGTTGAGTTGTATTTTAAAGTGTAGGCTTGAGCTTCCCGTGAGCTTTGGGGCATACAGAAGAGAAAGACTGAGACCTTTATGCAGGCCAAAGCATGGCTCTACTGAAGTATCACAAGATGTCTTGGGGCAATGTAACGTGGCTGATACTGCAGAGACGAATCAGAACAGCTTATTCTTCAGATGGCCTAGTGTCAGATACAAGCACATAGTCCAGGGTCAAACCTCCAGGGCAAGCCTTATGATACAAAAAATGTAGGCCAAAGACCATGTGTTCAAGATTTCTTATGCGCTGGAATAGCTTTAGGAGGGCTTGAAAAAGTCCTATGAGCTACAAAGATGTGGTCAAGAGGGAGAAAGAAGCAGGGAGGCCACATCTAGGACTCCACCATCTCCTCTCAGGAGAGGCTGGGTCTAGCGGGTCCTTAACTGATGGTGAAGGGAGAGGAAGAATGAGCCAGAAAAGAAGTTTCTTGGTAGAGAAGAGGAAAGGTTGGAAGAAAGAAGAGAACATTTTGGTGGAACTGACTTTTGAAGGCTTCGTCTTGCCCTTCTTGTCAGTGTCCTGGACTGTACAGGTAAGTCCTGGATTTGTCATGAGTTGGATGCAAGAGCTAGGTGCCCCCAGTATTTCAGCTAATAATGCTCTGGTCTCTGCAGATTCCTTATTGATCCGATGTCTGTATTTTCTTTTTCAAGAGCTCATCTAAAATGGAAACTTTTTTATTTTGCAGATTTTGAACAAATATGATTCCTGGATATCTTTTCTGAGCAGCGTGAGATACTGGATGGCATTTAACATAGAAAGAGCCTGTCAATCCTACTTCGGCTGTGTACAGTGCATCAGTGGACCTCTGGGGATGTACAGAAACTCTTTACTCCATGAATTCGTGGAAGATTGGTACAATCAAGAATTTATGGGCTCCCAGTGCAGCTTCGGAGATGACAGGCATCTAACTAACAGAGTGCTAAGTCTGGGCTATGCAACAAAATACACAGCTAGATCCAAGTGCCTTACCGAAACACCGATAGAGTATCTCAGGTGGCTGAATCAGCAGACCCGCTGGAGTAAATCGTACTTTAGAGAGTGGCTTTATAATGCAATGTGGTTCCACAAGCACCATCTGTGGATGACCTATGAAGCTGTAATCACTGGATTCTTTCCCTTCTTCCTTATTGCCACAGTCATTCAGCTCTTCTACAGGGGAAAAATCTGGAACATCCTCCTCTTCTTGTTGACAGTTCAGTTAGTGGGCCTGATAAAATCTTCCTTTGCCAGCTTCCTTAGGGGCAACATTGTCATGGTTTTCATGTCACTCTACTCAGTGTTGTACATGTCAAGTTTACTGCCAGCAAAGATGTTTGCGATTGCCACAATAAACAAAGCAGGGTGGGGCACATCAGGAAGAAAAACCATTGTAGTTAATTTTATAGGACTCATTCCAGTCTCCATTTGGTTTACAATCCTCCTAGGTGGTGTAATTTTCACTATCTACAAGGAATCAAAAAAGCCATTCTCTGAGTCAAAACAGACAGTTCTCATCATTGGCACAATACTCTATGCATGTTACTGGGTTCTGCTTTTGACTTTGTACTTGGTTCTTATCACCAAATGTGGCAGGCGGAAGAAAGAGCAACACTATGACATGGTGCTAGACGTATGATGTTTCCGTGGGAAGTTACCCAGAGTTGTAAAGCAACCCAACGACCTTGTAGTATCTGTGGCATCAGACGAATGTTGCCAAGGGAAATGGATCATTGCTGCTGGGAATAGGACATTTATATTCCTCTGGGTTCATTTTCATCCTGCCAAAGTAAGGAAAAAAAAAAAGAAAAAAAAAATATTTTTTTTTCCCAAGGGGGAGAAAACGCAAACCACACATTTTCAACCTGTTTGCAAGAAAATTGGGGAACTTCAAAGTTTATGCACTTTTTTATTGTGCATATGCCTGACAGTGTTACGTTCTATATACCTCAATGGTCATGCTTATGTGTGTGGACAGGAAGGAAAGGAGTTTGGAGAATCAAGAAAAGGATCTTACAACCCCTTGCAACCTAATTTATGAACTTCTCTTTTTTATAGTTTTGTTTATAGGAAGGGTCTTTTGTGTTAGGCTGCCAAATGTAATGCCAAAGGTAAATTTTAAGAGTCCATTGGCTGAGCTGTATTTTTATATTATTGTATTATTTGTGTGTGTGTATTTTTAAGCCAACTTTTTTTAAATCACTTATTTTATATTTTACTATCTGCCAAAAAAGCTGCCTCCCCAATGTTTTGTTTTTCAGCCTTTTTAAGTACATTTGGGAAAAAAATCACACTTTCTCCCCAAAATTTGTGCTGAGTCGATTTTGTTCACAACAGAAAGAATAAAACGTCTCTCTGCATTTTTGCAACTGATGAATGGTTATTTCTGTGAAAAAGAATTTAAATGTGCTCTTTGAAGACATTCATTAGGAAAGACCCAACATTGTCAGTTTTTGAATACAAGCATATAAAAAAGGCCAAAGGGTAGATATGTGCAATTTGGGGTTTTGTTTTGGACAACATTGCAAAAGGGAAATTTACTTCTGTGCTGAGAGTCTCATATCCCTGGCATGCGCAATAGCTGTAAGGCAAGGCAGGCCTCGCTGCCACTGGAGAAGACATTGCTATAGGAAAGCTCCCACTGGTTTTACATGGGATCCGAGGAGTCAAAAACTTCTGATCTGGAGAAATATTGGACACCCAAAACCGCTACTGACTTCACTGATGGTCATAGTTGCTCACATTCTGCTAGTACCAAGCAGATCATTCAGATTTCTGAGTTTTTAAAAAATACATGTAAGAAAAACTTATCAACACTTTCAAAATGTGGGTGTCTTACTATAAAACTTCTGCAGTGCCCTTCACAGAGTTTACAGAAAATATAAACATCAGCTTCTCTGATACCCAATATAATACAGACCCCAGTACTGAGCCCAATAATTTGTGTTTGACTAAAGCATATCTACCAGAAAATAAGCCAAGGTTTTAGCAGAAAACATCAAGTCTTAGCAAATCCATCACTTCCTTGGTGCCTAATAATCAGTCTTGGACATTTATTTTGGACCATGTTTTTGAGAAATAATATTCAGGACTAAATTCTGCAATCCTTCACCAGCCAAAGGAATGTGGCGTTGAGCCCTAATATACTTTATAAAGAGTAACAGAAAGCCAGCTGCATACAGATATACGCCCGGTTTAGATTCTGGTATTAAAAGCACTGTGGTAAAGCAGAAATCAGCATATGATGCTTAAAGAACTTAGAAGCATTTTCAGCTTCTCTTTTTTTATGCAGACATGAATAGATTCTGCTGTAGAATGAACTGTACACACACTACCTTATTTGTCTGATTATCTTGAGGTACATGATTGCTTGAAAGTCATACTAATATTATGTTAATGATTGGAGAGTTGATTCATGTTGATTACAAAATAGAACAGTATTAAAAAAAAAAGCAAAAGAAACAGTAAAAATAAAAAAAAAAACTTGACTATGCCTTTTAACTATTTATGATATAAGTTAAAGCTTGGGTTAACATTCAAATGTCAAATAAATCCTCTCTTTCTATAAAAAGATTGAATTAATTGCCTGTATTTATTCTAGCAATTATTCAATGTACTTCCAATATAGGTTGTATAGTATAATTGTTACTTTCATAAATAAAATATTTTTGATAAGATTATGACTAATTCATGGTATTTCTGATCAGCGCTTCTGCTTTAAAGCCATGGTTACACTTTCAGCAGCCTGATTGCAGGGTAGGAATGTGCCATCACATAGCAGAGCACCCAGAGGAGGAAGGAACTGGTCCCTGCTCTGAGAAGCAGAACAGGAATTGGGAACCACAGGTCCCCTGGGCATGGTACCTGGTGCCCTGATGGCACAGTATATGGGTAGTGCTTGCTGTCTCTTCCTACCTCTGCCAGCAGCTGCCAGATGAATTTGGACAAAACGCTTCCTTCCCTTTTTCCAATCTCCTTTTGGGAAGGCTTTTGAAGTTTATCGCCAAAGTACTTTACATGAGAGCTGGTATTTTCCTGCCTTCCTGTCCACTGGAAGTTACTACCATCCATAGCTGGGAAAGCAGAGGAGAACATGTTCTTTGCCTTGTACTACTTTTCATTACTGCTGTTTCCCAGGCTTACGTTGCCCTAGTGCAGCTGAAGAGCATATATATATTTTATATCACTGAGGGTTATGTGCACCAGCCATTGGTAGAGGCACAGAGTGAGCAGGGGACAAAGTGACATCTCACACATCTCTGCTACTATGACATGTTTGTCACAGCCCAATTAATTCTTAGCACCTCCTTCCCCATGTCCGGATACTGTGCTCAGTTTTGGGTCTCCCAGTAGGAGAAACTGGAGGAAGTTCAGTATAGGGCCAGACTGACAGTTTGGGCTGGAGCAGAGGGGCTGAGAGAGCTGGCCTAGTTCAGCTGGAGAAGGGGTGTCTTCAAGGGGAGGATACCTAAAGTCACCTCTAATACCTATAAGGAGGTCATCAAGAAGACAGAGTCTTCTTGACTCTTCACAGTGCTGCCTGCTGGGGAGATGAAAGACTAGGTTTAAGTTGAAAGGGAAGAGGTTCAGACTGAGTATAAACAGGGATTTCTTCCCAATAAAAAAAGGCATAAAGTCAGGCACTGAAGCAGGTTGCCAGAAGAGACAGTGCAGCCTCCATCCTGGGAGATTTTCAAGACTATTCTGTATAAAATCCTGAGACGCCTAGTCTAACATCAGAGCTGCCCCTACTTGGAGCAGGAGGCTGAGCTAGAGAACTCTGAGGCCCCTTCCAATGTGAATTGTCCTGTCATCCTTTCTAAAGCAGGTGCTGACAGTCTGCTTCCTAATGACAGCTCCTACCCACACAGAAGCTCGTTCCCATCTCCATTCCCCACACATCTGCCCTGACCCTGGGCACAAATAGCTTCTCAGCATCTGGTAGTGAGAACCCAGAAAAATCAGGGCCCTTCTTGTGACTCTCTGTCCTCACTGTGTTTATGGTTGTGTAAAAAAAGGCTTCAGCAGAAAACAACTACAAAACCATTCTTAATGAAAGTGTTCTTAGACAAATGAAATTATTTATTAACATTTCTTCTGCTCGTTTTCGTCTCAGAATTATTTGATTATATTTTCAAAAACTTTTGGGTTTTGGAAAAAATGAAATGTGTTTTTCATTAATCGCAAATATAATTGTGAGATCTCTGTCAAAAGATAAAACATTTGAAAAGAAAAATTTGTGAGTTTTTTTGAACTTTTTTAAAAAAACATATTTTTCAACCATCTCTGATAGATGGTGCTGAACACAGTAAGAAACTCTCACAAATAATAAATTCTACAGAAAAGTTAAACCCAAATCTTTCCAGAATATGCAATGAATTGGCAACATCTCAGGTTACAACCCATTTCCAGAGTGGAGTAACTTGGGTGTGAGAGTTCCTGTTTGCAGAGACCAGGTGTGAAGCAAAGCCTGTAGGAATCAGAGGTGCAGCAGGGAGAAAGGAGCCCTTCTGTTCTGTCTGCTAATAAACTTTGGTTTGGCCAAGAATCAGGTTTCTTTCAATGGGAAATGCATGAATATTTAGTAGAACTTTTCTAGGAGGTGGAAAAAATAATGTCAGACACGTACTGACAAATATGTCCTGATGCACAAGCTGTTGCAAATCTGTCTTAAAAAATTTAGGCTGAATTTTATTCTTAGCAAGAGATAAGATGGTGAAGAGGAGACAAAATATACTGAAAGCTGTTGATGGTTGGGTATTACTGAGGCTTTACTGGAAATACCACTTTTGTCTGAACTCAACACTATCGACTTAAACATAATGCCATTTTTTCCCAACTTTCACTTGTCCTGAGTTTGCTGCTTCAGTTTCAGATCTTATGGATCTGCCGCAAATTCTTCCTGCTTCTTCCAGCTATATTATTTTGTATCATAAAGGATCCTGTCTCTCCCAAAGAAAACCAACTTGAGCTTTATTCTAGAATAGCCCTAAAATTTCTGTAAGTTACCATGACTGCAAAAAGGAAAGTGGTCCTGTAGTTACATTTGCATTAAAAAAATGAGAGACCTGGGCCATGTGTCTGAGCTTTGGTACTTAGTACTCTGTGCTGTTGGAGTATAAACATGGCCTGTAGCATGTTTTTTGCCATGGGACAGTCAGTGGTGCCCCAAGTAATGATGGACACAGGTAGGAGAAATGTATGGAGTGAGAACCAGACTGGTTTGGGAGACTGTAGAGTTTAGGTGTGATCTCTGTCATCAGCTGGTTGCAAGATTAAAGAACAAACCCTGCCTTTTTTTTTTTCTTTTTCTTTTTCTTCTTCTTTTTTTTTTTTTTTTTTTTTTTAAATAGGTTAAATATAAGCTATCAATACGCCATTGAGGAGAACAACACATGGTCAGCTCACCCCTTATGGGACATCATGCACATGGGATCTCACTTTAAGAGATCAGTAGATGTCATTAGTCCTGCAGCTCTCAAAAACAGCTTGCTTCTTTCTTCCTTCCTTCTTTCCTTCCTTCCTTCCTTCCTTCCTTCCTTCCTTCCTTCCTTCCTTCC
>VXBW01006080.1:1018030-1090475 GCA_013400375.1 Thinocorus orbignyianus | reverse complement strand
CTTCTTTCCTTCCTTCCTTCCTTCCTTCATTCCCTTCTTTGTTTTGTTTGTTTTCTTTCTTCTTTCCTTCTTTCATTCTTTCTTTCTTTCCCAGTTAAGTAAGGAAACTCTGCGTTTTCTAATTCCTTCAATCATGTCCAGAAAGCAAGAACCAGCATGACTGAGGAATCAAAAATTACTGTGATCACAGTGCTCAGCGCCTAGGACCCGTTACATTAATACTTCCATTGCTTCTCTTACAACATCTCTGCTGGGATGCCTTTCTCCTGGTAGCAATCTACTTCCAATGGCTCCAGGTATGACATACCTTGTAGAAATGAAACGGCTATGAGATAACCTTTTTTGGCTGCATATCACAAAGTTCACTAAGAATAGGGAGCATGAAGGGCTTGCTTTATACATGATCAGTGCTGCTTTATACTACTCAAGACACGTCCCACTAGACCAGGTTGCTCAAAGCCCCATCAAATCTGGCCTTGAACAATTCCAGGGATCAAGCGAGCACAGCTTCCCTGGGCAACCTGATCCAGTGCCTCACCACCCTCAAAGTGAAATTCTTGATATCTAATCTAAATCTCCCCTCTTCCAGTTTCAAGTCATTACCCTTCATCCTACTACTACATGCCCTTGTAAAATGTCCCTCTCCAGTTTTCTTGTAGGTGCCCTTCAGATACTGAAAGGCTGTTATAAGGTATCCCCAGAGCCTTCTCTTCTCCAGGATGAAAAAACCCAACTCTCTTAGCCCATCTTCATAGGATAGGGGCTCCAGCCCTCTGATCATCTTCATGGCTCTCCAACATGTCCATGTTCTTCTTGTGTTGAGGACTCCAAAGCTGAAATCAGTACTCCAGGTGGAGTCTCATGAGAGTAGAACAGAGGGGCAGAATGCCTCCCTCAACCTGTTGGCCACACTTCTTTTGACGTAGCCCAGGATATGGTTGACTTTCTGGGCTGCAAGCATACATCATCAGCACTATTCAGGCACAGTTCAGGTTAGAGACATCTCAGCAGATCATCAAGTCCAACCTCCTGCTCATAGCAGGGACATCTATGAAATAAACACAACCTGAGAGAAGATACAATCACAGCATAAGCACAGCCGTTCCTAAACACTGATTTTCATAGATGCTCACACTTGGTCAGACAAGTCCTACCTTGGCTACCTCCAGGCAATGAACGCTAGCTTGTTCCAGAGTGTTAGCCCAGCACCCTGCACTTTGGCAATGGTGGACCAACACCCTGCTGCTGAGGCAAGAAGCCTTGCAAAAGTCATAGCTGCTGCTGTACCATTTCTCCCACATATTAATTCAATGTCTTTCACATAGCACTTCTTTCCTCGGTTCCTCACCATATGTGGGTTCATCTACATATACCTATGTCTATATTTTTCTCTATATCTACATCTGTCTATATTCCTTCCTAGGCTTTAGGACTGTAATAATCCATTTCTCATAGTGAGCCAAGATCCTGACAGATAGGACAGTTTCACATGTGTTGAACCTGCAAGCTACAGCAATGCTGCAGGCACAGATTCTTTTTCTTTGTTATTTTTATAAACAGCTCTGTGTATACTTGATCTCATTGTCTTTAAAATGACCACCAAGGAGACTTGATGGCAACTTTTTCTGGAGAAAAAGGGAGAAGGGGAAGTGGATAGTTAATGCTCTGACCTGTCTTCTGGCTGAGCATGTCATATAAAGAGATTAAATGTACGGGTGCAAAATTTGTGGTGCTTGATTCCAGCCGGGAGAAAGTACAAACAAAACCACTTAAAAGGGTTAGGTTTGTAGTTCTTACCACGGATATGTCACAGGAGTTTAATGTAAACCAGGAATGAGATTGGAATTGAATTACTTTTTTAAAAAAATAAAATAAAATATCCATTTGAATCAATGTGGAGTTCTCTTTGGTCGCTTTTATTCATTAAAATCTCCCTCGAAGATGAAAGCTAAACAGATACAAGCCAAGTTTACATTAGTGTAAAAACATATGCACTGTGAAAGCCTTGTCTACACAAGAAAGTTTATCTGATGTAACCAAAATCTTTGTGATTTTACTTATTGTAGTATAAGTGTTATTTTATTTTGTTTGTTTTGATTTATGTTTCTTAGGAAATTATGCCCATAATTGTAAAACTGGTTCTCCTGTTTACTAGCTTGAACAAAGAAGAAAGCTTTGCTTAAATTATGATAGTAAATTGGTTTAATCAAACTGGCAGAGAAACATGACACTTTTATGCTGATCTATGCCAGATACATTTTAGTTCAGTCTTACGTGATGTGAATTTACAGCACTTCAGACAGTCCATAAAGACTGCCCTGGGCAGATCCTTGCTCTGCAGCAAGTGTGAGGTAGCCCTGCCTACAGCATCAGAGTCATTAGTTACATTGCATTTACCACAGGGTAAGAGCGGAAACATGAACAAATAACGTATGATGAGTAAGGCAGTGTAAACTCACGCCCCAGGCTGCTCAAAGAGGCTTTTAAATGTATCTGTACCTTAAACTGATCAGGGCTGCCTTCTAGGTAAACTAGGGGCATGTGCATGCAAAGACGTTCAGGAGAGTTGAATTACCAAGAATTCAAGCTGGTTATTTAAACTGGGGGAAACCTCCATTAAGACTGTGTTTTCAGAATAAAAGCAACCCAGCTGTGATTTAGTAACTCCCTCTGTTTTTTTTTTTTTCAGGTAGGACTTTACAGGTTACCCTTTGCACACTAAAAGTCTCACCAAAATGTGCTCACACGATCACAAGTGTACCATAAGAAGCTGCCCTCGTGCAGACACTGGAATAAGATAGTGAGCAGATACCATCTACTACAAAGCAAATTGGCCTGTGATAGTCCTGAGTGTGCTCCTGGATATGCGCCATCTCTGCCTCCCACAGGACAGGGGCAGGACCCAAAATACCTCCCGCACGTTGCCAGCACCCGTCTTCCACAGGTTGTTCTTAGCTATCAAGGAGCAAGCTGTTGTCTGAATGGCTGCATATACCCTTGTGAAGCAACTCCAGAGCCTGATAGATGCATGGGTTGCACATACAACGTACCCAAGCAGTAAACCAGAACACGTTGTGCGTGCAGCAAACCCGTATTTGCCAGGAAGCACAGGTGTTGGGTGTGCAAGTGAGGTATCCGGTCCTGGCAGCAGTGGAGGCAGAAGAAGAGATTTCATCACTGAAAGCAGCGTAAGTAAGCTGTAAATATGCTGTCTCACCACATGGCACATCCCTTTGTGGTCAGACGAGCATTGGTCCAGCTGCTTTGCGCAGAGGCACTGGCACATCAGCCTGTTTCCCTGGGGGAAAAAAAGAGTATGAAACTACAGTGCATCATGCTGGGTGCGGTTGCCACAGTGCACTCTCTTGCGTCTTGGGCCACTGGAAGCAGTTTACTCCTCTTTTGCTGACAGACCATCTGCTTTACACATACTGCAACATGAAAGCATGCATGCAGGCAGCTGCCAGATCCATTAATTACAATTTTTATGATTATTAGTCTTTAATTCTAGTAAGTAATTAATTGATGGCCATTTGGCTCAACTCAGTTCCAGGACTAAAACACACGATGTAATCAGTTGGATAGCAGTGTTCCTTGCAAGTGTGATTAAAATCCTTCCACGGACACTGAACCACCCTTATGCCCCAGGCACAGCATGCTCCCCAGGCAGCACCAGGGATCTCGCACGTGTCTGTATACCTGTTGGGCAGCGTGTTGTCCACAGCTGCCAGCATGGTCCTTCTCTTACTTTGTCACTGATCTGATTGCTCCTTATGTTCTTAATTAAATTAAAGGAGTGTGAGATTCTGGCCAAGTTAATCATGGCTGGAAATCAATGTTCATATTTCTCTTGCAGCTTTGAAGTCTGTCTAATCTATCCTGTTATCACTATAATATCTGAGATGTGATGAGGGCTTTGTAAGTACATAGATTAGACAGATTGCAAAGTAAATGGGGACATATGGGTGTTGTTTCTCAGCCATTATTCTTTCTGTAATTGTGGTGGAAAGAATCTGTCAGCAGAAATGCACTCGGTAATACATTGCTGCAGCATGTTGGTAAATGTTGGGGAGAGTGTTGGTCTGCAAAAGCATGTTCTGCACACACGGGTGATCACTCCATAGTTTTTGCTTGTTTTTTTTTTTTTTTTTTAAACACCTCACCAGTGACAGAGTCATTTGGAAATATATCTGGTATTGACTTCAACTTCCTGAGCACTGTATACGGTCTTCTGATCAACCCAGTGTTGAAACAAAACAAAAAGCTTACTATCTTTGTGGTTTTCTCCCTGTAATTTTTGAATGATACACTATGTGCTAATAAGCAAAGCCCCGGGAAACTCAGCATCGTTGTCTGGGACACCTGCATCCTTTTGTTTTCCAGTCACTTCCTTAACTATAATTTGTTACTTCTCTGTTTAAATCAGCACAGCCAGGCAGGTATGAAACTGAAATCTTAACCACCCATTGCAATTACATACTATGTTTCATGAGATTAGGCAGGAAGCACTCCATAAATTCCGGTAGTTAACACTTGTTTTAATTGAATTGCCCCTGAAGTTTGAATGGAGCCGGTATTCCTCTACTCTGAATGGTTGTGTTTCCCAAAACATGGCTGCGTAACAACAAACAGATGTTTTCCAAGGCAGTCAAGGCCATGTTTCTAGTGATGGTAAAGTGATGCCTCGGTTTTGTACATTTGTCAAGTGATTTCGCACCTAAAATAATTAGATAAAATTTCCTTTTGGCTCAGCTGTGTCAAATCCATTGGCATAAGCAGAAATTTGAAAAGATCTAGTACTTATCCAGAGTTTCATGCATATTTAATCATCTGATCTTGATTTGTCCTCTTGTCCACAGGCAGGACAAGCCATCAGGATTCAGGGATACAGATTTGTCTAACCAAAGCAGAAAACCAGAAAATGCATAATTCCTTAGATCCATTTAGGCTGCAAAGCATACTGTATTATAGTACCGTATCATAGCAGAGCTGTAGTTATTTGTTTGTATGAAGTAAACTACCTCAATAACTTGCCTAGGATGATATTGTGTTCCAGAAGACTAACATCTAGACTGTCTTTATGTGCCTTTATTTTTCATATTGATTTAGAAACAGATGAGGCATGGCAGATACACCCACTGTTATACGTGCAGCCATAGGAGATTTTTTGCTTTGCATCCTCACCTATTTCAGCACCAGATCAGCCAGGTTAATGCAAACCATGTTTATCAATGGTAACTTCAGTTAAAATATTCAAATAGCAATATTCAGGTAAATAGCAGTCTCAGTCCCTTGTATGACTGTGGTTGTGGAGGCAGCAATAGCAGCCAACAGCCAGGCATATTTACTTCTTCGAGAGTTACAGCTACATCAGGAAGACACTGTCTGTCTTTGCCCTGATACATGTAAATTGTAATCCAGCTGGCATCGTCCTTTACTGCTTCTGCCAAACCTCTGAAAGGGAGGGGCTGCATATTTCAAAGCCTTGTCTGCACATGTCAGTTTATTTAGTATATGCTAAGTCGTTTATTTTAATCAATTAGATCAATGAAACTCCTGGGAGTTTACTCAGGCACACCTGTTTTGGGTTTTCCTTTTAAGCTTATGTTATTTGGAATCAAAGCCAAAAAAGCTGTTCTTACACCACAGTAAGTCTATCCAAGAGTAGAAGAGGCCTCCCCCTGGATTGTCTTAAGTTATTTTGTTCATACTAACAGTAAAACTCAGACAAACCACAACTCATTACAAACAGGAACATGCAAACGCTAAAATGTTGGAAGAAGCAGTCTTACATTACTTACATAGGAGCAGAATACTCTAGAAAAGCAGTTTCCAACCCACAACTTTGACAGCCCTCAAAAACTGGTTGTGGTCAGAAGAAAAAAGTTAAAGACAAGACCAACAGGCAGAGCTGAGCTTGTAACTTCTGCAGTGTTTCTTGTAATTTCCATCCATGAGCAAACTACAGGTTGAAGAGCACTGAAGAAGTTTATTCCATCTCTAATGGCTATAATCTCACGATCGAAATTCTTCTGTTTAAGTTCACCCCCAATCATGTCTGAGTGTTTAGCAGAAACATAAGAAACTCTCCGTTTAAGAAATTCTGAAGCCCTGTGAAATGCATTGCTATTTAACACACTCCAAGTAAGAATAAGACTCCTCAGAAGTTGTTTTCCACTTAAAGATCTGAAGGTGTTTAGCAATTCCATAAATACACATTCCGTTCATACAAATGCTCAGTAAAATCAGATTTCCTCGGAAGAAATTCTAAGATTTTAGGAACATTTTATAAAGCTGGGTGAAATGTTTCAAAGATGAGTTGACAGGCATCACCCATGCTCAATAATGACCAGTTTGAATTCAAATTCTATGGCACCAGTACCATGTCTTGGAGTTTGAATAAAATTTCAACCAACATTTGATTAATCTCCAAATGCTATAAATATAAAATAGACAGACCTTGACTGTGTTTCTGCTGAGACACACACTTTGAAATGCAACCTCTTTTTTCAACCAGCATTCATACAATTCTCTATATATGTTCACCAACTGTACACCTTATAATAAACGGTTCACCTGACCCCTCTTTTAGATTACAGGTCCTTAGTTTGCTCAAAACACTGTTCTGTGAAATGTCTTGAAAGTCTCATCAGGATGAGAAATAGTATATCTACAGCTTCCCCCTCTCCTGCTCTCACATGAAAATAAGTTGTTGAATAGTTTGAGAGAATTTGTTCTCAGTAAAGTCACATTAGGTAATTTTATCACTTACTGTTTTATATCTTCCTTGTTTTCTTCCTTCCTTCCTTTTTATGATGTTATTTCTCTGCCAGTCTCCAATTCACTGGAGCCTCCCATGCCCCAGAAAGTCCCTACTGGTCCATGGAAAGTTTGGGGTTGGCTCAATGAACGCTCAAGGCCATGCTAACTTGCATACATAGCTTTTTCACCAGTCTTTTCTTTCGGGCCTGTCTGTAGACATTGGGTAGGAGGCAACAGAAGACACATGATACTTCCTTTCCTATCAGCTGTGCCCTCTGCCCCTTTTCCTGAGCTCTGACTAGTCCCCGAGCAACAGTCCAAATTCCCTCTACATTCAGGCAAATTCTAGCACTACAACTGTGTCCAAAAATATGGAGGTGAATAATGACTTTGATGCTTTTTCATATACCCCAATGTATCTCAACCTTTCCCTGTACATTTACTGTGGCAATTGAATATTGAGTTTCACCTCTTCTCCCTGACAAGACCAATTTATTTCAGCTGTTCAAGCTACCAGAGCTGAAAGCAGGTAGTTGCTACAGCATGGTTTGGGGTGATTCAGAGCACTTTACATCCTCTGTCTCAATATGTTGTGCAGCAATGAGAAACCGAGTCCATGCTGTTGCTAAACCTTGAATCAGTTCTATCTGTAAGCTAGAAGAGAAAATTATTCCCTTCATTTTCTTTCCTAGACCAACATGGGACCCGATGAATTCAAGATGTGTATATTCCAAGTCAGCAGGGACACTAGGATAATGGGAATTACCTAATTGACACATACCACCACCCACACACTTCATAAAATCCAGTCTCAAATTGACTAATATTACATTCAGAAGTACGCTTTTCCCAACACAACCACATGTAGAACTACTGCAGGTTTCTGGCCCAGCATTATATGAGCATAGGTTTAGTCTTTTGAGGTGCTAAGCCCATGCACCTACTTGGTGGTCTAAATTCAATGTGTATTTTGTCTGAGGAAAGACTAATTACTATTATTTATATTACTTGTTTTATTAAAAGCTCTCTGAAGTGCTAATTAGTCTGCTGCAGCAGGTTTTCTTGTTGGTATATGCAGAATGTACTGCTCTATGATATTTTTGTCTTATCTATTTACTGTTTTCTTGCGAGTGGCTTACTGTGAGCAATTCATTCCTTTGTTTGCACTTTTAGGTTCCTGTACCAACATTTGAGCTCAGGGTGGAAACTTCCACTTCTCTGCTGGAAGAGATCAGGCAGTTGAAAGAATTTTTGCCAAGGTATGCAGAAATTCTACAGGGGTTTTTCTGCCTACTTGGCTATTTGTAGCCTGCTTGGTCCTCTTATATTTTTAGTTAAGAGACCGTGAGTACTTGCAGAAAGGGTATGGGTTTTTTAGATTTGGTGTTGAGACCAGATTTCAGAAAACTCCACAAAATCTGTTAGCTGAGCTGCACACCAGAGTGCAATATATTTCAGGAACTGTCTTTTACGCACTTCATTAAGTGTAATAGTAACAACCATCTCAGTGTTCTCCATAACGAAAGGATTCTTTGAGAGTTAAATACTCCTTTAGTTGTTTTTAATCAAGCTTAATACGTGTGAAATTTGTGGGAATGACAGTCCCATAGACTCACAGCAACAACAGGTACAGCCAGAAACTCTCACTTGCGTAATATATCCATTACATGCCATCAGTTTTCTCTGCTTTTGACCCACTCAGAAGACCTTATTGATCAGTTTTGCTCTTGCAACCATTCAACTGGAGTTCCCTCTGCTGTGTTTCAGCAAGGATATCTGCATGTATCTTTTTGACACAGGACCTTAGGGAGAACGTGTAACACACCTTATGCAGTTTAACTAACTGTGGTAATCTGACTGCACTTTTCACAGCTGGCAAAACAGGCAAGGCTGTTTCACAGTCAGACAGTGTCACCTGCAATTATTTTGGTGGGCTAACCTGTCAGTTAGACGCTGAGATTTCAGTAAAAATCTCCCAGCTATGCACATCTTGAAGGAAAGACACAGAGCAAGTGGGACAGGTTTATATATTTGTTTCAAGTTCACTTAAAACAATAGGGCTTGAGGTGTTATTTGCCCTGTTCATTTCAAAGGTTTGTTAACTAGATGCCCAGTGTTGATAAATGTCATCACGCTATGTCCTTTTTACAGTGTGTTCCAGATCAAAACACTGAACTGCCGCACATGTACCCTTCTTGTGTCTTCTGCTTACAGAGCAATTACATCCCGGACACACTTTAGCCACATTAGAGCCAAGAAAACTCATCTTAAGCTGCTTGTCCCAGGTGAACTTGCTTCTACTTGACTTGCAAACACCCAAAGAACATGGCAAAGGCAAGGAAAGGAAAAGATGGGGAGTTCAAGGAAACTGCAGCAAAGAGGAATAGAAGCAAGAGCCTCCAGCAGCCTTTTCCAGTGACACGACCCAGGCAGAATGTTCACCTTTCAACAGGCTGCATTCATCTGTGCAGCAGAATCAGTATTATGCAGTAAAGCAAGTTATATTTACAGGCCATTCAATGTTACAGCTGCTCTTGTAAATCTCTCTGCAGACATAATGGGCTAACAAACATAGTCCAAAGACCATACAACAACGTAGCTTGAAATGAATCATGAGTGTCAAGTAAATCAAACGCAAAATCCATTTTAATGTTATGAACTGTATTTCCCCTTGTTTTTTTTAAATCCTTTTCCATTCCATTTGTACTTTGGACTCTCTTCCTGCCTTGCCAGAGCACTCTCCCAGACATGAAGCCATCTTCCGTTGTTTACTCACTCAGTAGCAGTGAAACATTTTCAGACAACTCCTTCCTTGGAGATAGACAGTTTAAAACAAGGGATTGATGGTTAGTTTAAAAATACTTAAGCACATATATGCAGAGGGAGTTATATATACATTTGTATAGAATTTGTATACACGTTTCAATGTAAAAGGAAGAATAGGCATCACTTTTCCAGCCTTAAATCCATAATGTATCTGAACATCAACAGCTTTTAAAACTTGAAATGAATGAAACTCATCAACTTTCAGTTTTTTCTGGTCACGGCCTTTCTCATCCATCCCAGTGATCTCTGCTCTCTCCCATCACTGTGTTCTTTCCACTGACGGCTCCAGACCTGTCCACTCCCTCTCTCACCACACAGATGCTTTAGTAAAGCTCATTTGTTTCCACACACCTGATAAACTTTTGCTTAGATTTTAAAATCAAAGGGGGAAAAAAAGTTCAGTAAGCTATTTTCACTCCCAAATTCCCAAAATGCAAGGAGTGGGAAAGACATATGTTCTTAGTAAAACCACAGTCCTGAGGGACAAGGCCTGGACCCCTAGAATAGCCTTTAGCTCTCAGCGAGATGGATCTGCTCTTTCTTAGCTACTTTACTGAGAGAGAGGAGTTGAAGTGAATTGCACTCTATCGGTGCAAAGGCAATGCCCCACTATATTCTCTCTGATTTCCAATCCATTTGAGCAGAAGCTAGCCATCAAGTCTCACTGAGACAGAACCTTCCTCTTTTGTTCCTCAACTCCAGCTTGAATGATCCCAGATTTCCCCCAGATCTTCAAACACATCCCCTGCCACTCCCTACCCCTGTATAGAAAAAGTAAGGCTGGCAACTTCAAGAGCACCCGCCACTCCTCCTTGCTCAAAGGCCGCTGCACGTCTCAGCTTTGATGTGGCTGACCTGCTCTGAACTGGAGAAGACTGTTGCTTCTCAACTCAGATTTCCCCTCGAGGCAATGAATTATCCTGACAACTGACTACTGACAACTGACACCTCCCCAAAGGGCTCTGTCCTACTGTGGGAACCAGCACTTCAATGGGAAGCTTCGATATATGACCCAGGCTGGAAGTGGGGCACTTGGTGCTTAATGAATGTTTCTATTTTGCCGAGAGACAACCACAGGCTGGAGGGTTTGAGCTGGAATTTGAAAGTTTGAAAGTGTTTCGATATGAGGGCTCGGCTGGCACCATGACAAAACAGAAGCCAACTGTGAAATCTGGAAACATTCCCAAATTTTCCCAATTTCTAAATGGACATTGAGATCAGTTTGATGTGTAACTTCAGCATCGACTTTCCATGGATCGTTGTTCTGTGCCTCCCTTTACTTTCTCTTTTGTGCCACCCTTCCCATGCACATCTCCACATTCCACTTCAAGGAAATAAAACTTTATGAAATTATTATTCTTCTTTACCAGTCTCAGTCAGAAAAAAAATTTACAAAAATGAGAAGTGTTGAACAGCAGTCTTAGTTATTTCTAAATTAACTGTATTTTTAAATATTTTTGTCTTGGGAAAAAAAGATCAAACTGCTTAAAGAAAATCTGAAATGTTAAATTGTTTTTAAAGTTTTACATATTAAATCCACTCACATCCTGTTTCCAGGTGCAAACTTGCACATGCACAACACAGCAACATGTTCAAAAGACTATTCACAGTGTGTGATTTAGTACTGGTCCATTCTGTTGACTAGGATTTTGGGTCAAGAGCTTTTTTTTTTCCTCTGGTATATTTTACTAGGAAACACGGAACTGAAGAAACCCCCCTGGATTATTAAGTTTAGGCCATAATCATAAGTATGTCTGTATAGTGCAGGTGGCTTGACAGATCAATCAATCCACCACAGCACTAAAATGCTTCCCTTGGAAAGAAAAGTGGAATTAAAAGTCATTGCTATAGTCCTGGATTAGTTTGGTTAAAAGTGTACGATGTTCCTTAGACATTGAACACCAATATATATCTAGCCCCAGATTTAATGGTGAGCCTAACCTTGAGCATATGAAATAGACCAAAACATCAGAGAGTAAGAATATTTTCGATTGCCATCAGGAACAGTCTATATATCAGGTGTACCAGGACGATTTCACCAACTTTAAACATTTTTTTTATCAATGAATATAAAGAATCTAGATCCTCAGTTTGTATAATAAGCCTTGTTCAGCAGATTTATTCTGATTTACTCCAATTTAATACATACGGGGTTTTGGATTGCATTCGACACAGTATTCACATAAATTCAGAAAACTTACTATATTTTTAGCAAGACTTTGCCGGCAAACTAAAATGGGCTTGAGCTCTGCTTTTAAAAAAATATATAAATTCTTCTGCATGTCTCAACTTTGAGAGTGTTCCCTTCTTCAGTGTCACTGATGGGCAGCAAATGATTGTAGCTAATAGTATCTGCTAGCCAGAGGATATGAAAGTGCTAATCTTAGTTCCAATATAAACAACAGTTGGGGCAAAATTTTTGCAATTTAAATCATTTGATGAGTGCATTTTATGACAAAGCTTCTGCCTTCACAAAGACTGGCTGTTGTTTACTTTTCTTTAAAATGAAGTCAAAGCATTTCACAGCCTTATTTGGCACCAAAATAAATTAGGTCCTTTTGTGTATGGTCTAGGTGTAAGTGTGCACGTAGACATTTGTGCTTAGCTTTTAAACGGGGTGCAGTTTCCAAGAATTCAGAAGACATCGACTGCATGCAAGGATTTACAGGGTTTTCTTAATACTGAAGAGAATTAAAAATAAAGAAAAATGTAGGGTTTATATTTTTTTGCTCTCCAGTTTTGATGCATGCACTAACATTGTATTTTCAGGCTTTTGTTTGTGTCAACGAAAAATGGACATATACCCTGCTTACTTTTAGCTTGAAAACCGAACTATTTTGTTCAGATGAATTTGAGACTATTGAGGTGCACAAAACAACCCCAAAACCTTCAAGTCAAAAAGATTGGACTTGTGTCTTTTCTGTTTGTTTATCCAGAGTAATTTTAAAAGACATTTAAAAACCTGTCATTAACTGAAGTGAACTTCACATTTCCAGTCACTGAGCTCACTTGGAGATGAAAGGCTCCTCCTGGCTGTTACTCAGCACTTTCTCTTCACGCTGCCCTGTCCCACCATGGAGGTTATTAACTTCTTACAAGCACTGCTCACATCCTCCCTTTGATGGATGGTGCTAAGCTTGTATTTAGATTACAGGATTTCCCAGCAAGGCTGCTTTGTTATTGAGGGGGACAAGGTGGTTTTTCGTATCACCCACTCAATTTTCCCCATAAAAATTTGCATGGGGAATCTGCTGTGGGGAGTTCCGCACCGTACCACCCAGAGGCCTTAATGCAAGGTCATGGATGCCCCAAGAACAGGGTGCAGTAGTAGTTTTGACCAATCCTTTTCTGCTTTTAGTGTCTGACAGCAAGGTGTAGGGTGAGGGGTGTCCCTACTGCTTTCAGCCTTGCTCTCTTGGAGCTCCTGCTAGAATGTGGGAAACCTGGGGTGACCCATGGGAAGATTATGAGAGAGCAGAGAGGAAAGGGGCAGAGAGAGGCAAAAGAAAGTACCCTTTTCCCTCTCTGAAAACCTCAACCTCTTTCAAAGTGGGGAAAAAAAAAAAAAAAAGAGAAGGCGGAGAGGGAGGCTGGAGGGGAAGAAATTTCCCTGCCACCTCATTACTCTCTGCTCACTGTAAATTCCCAGTTGCGGCCAGCCTGGATCCTGCCCTTCTCTCTCCTCCAGCCTCTGCACCTGAATTTCTCACAATCTTCTTCCCAGAAAACAACAAAAACAAAACCAAAACAAAACAAAAAAAAAGAGTAAGAATGCCTTGTTGTCATTTATGGATTATGTAGGAATGAACCTTGTTGGTCTTCAGTGTCTCTAGCTTCGGTGATTTCTAGTTGTATTTTCATGACTCATGAACCCACTTTTCTGGCTAAGGAACTCACTGGCTTAAATTTTTTTCCTTAGTGGAAAAAAGCTGACACCAGATGTTTCTTTAGACTCTTCCCTGTCCTGAGTGAGTAAACACCAGAGACAAACAGGCTGTTCTGTCATCTTTCTCCTCTCCAGAACACCAACAGTTTTATCATTTAGTTAAGAAAAAAAAAAGAAAGCATTTAAACTGCTACCAACTGCATTTTCAGCTAAAGCTATGTAATTCCTCTCTCTCAAAATTAAATAAAAGTGTTTACATATGAATAATATGACTGTTTATGAGCACTGTGGTATGATGCACAGATACAATAAAGCTCTTGTGCTGCTTGAGTCCTGGCCCAGGAAAGCAATGGCCCTTTCTAACAGCCGCGCGTCAGTATTTTTAAACCTCCTCTCCTGAAATAACACGTCAATGTTTGCCTATCTGAACTTACAGGAAGGCTGAACGAAAATTTGTGGGCACACCACTGCAAATGGATTTTGTCATGGTTTTTATGATGTCATGAGATTATTTATTGTGTTGTGCTGAAAAAGAGAGCAAGAATTGCACTTCTTCCCGTAGCCCCCTCATCTCTGGAGGGTATTTTGAACTCTTTAACACCTCTGAAAGTGGGGGCTTGAAACTGTGGACAGTAGACTACCCCTCCTGAGGTGAAGGTGAGTATGTTGGATCCGGTCAGCCAGTCATCATTCAGGCTTGCTGTGTTGCTTACAAATATATCTCGAAGTGAACCATAAAAAAAACACCACACAGGCAATTTTAATTCCTTCCTTGACAGTAATGCCATTACATTTGTTTAGCAGCTGACCTTGGAACACGCTAGCTGATATTTTTTCTCATGCTACTGGTAAAAATCTACTTGTTTTATATCAAGATATTTGAGAGGGAAGGGAAAGTAAACAAGCTTTCAGGTACCAAGATGTTTTCGTACTGAGACCACTACATCTGCAAGTTACTGGTCTTTTAAGCTGTTCTCAGCTGCGCACATTTAAAATATTAGATCACTGCATGGTTACTTAATATTATTGTTATATCAACTTTCATGTAGAAAAATGTCCATTCCTTCCACTGTGGTCTTTGCTTAACAAGTTATTCAGAGAACAAATCTTGGGTATAGGAGTTTTCTCACCTTACCATAATTTTTTAAAATGAAGTCTCGCTCAAACCTCCTTCTGCAGTTAGAGGATAGAATTATGTACTGTCTGGGAGCTACCCATTGATTTAATTATAGATGCCTAGTTTTATATCAGCACTGAAACACAGGTAGGCTCCTTTGCAGCAGGATCCTGGCGTGCCCCAGGGCAAGATCTAAGGGTGCAATTGAGTGGTTTTGACTCTAGGCCATAAAACACATTTATGCATATGTGCATTTTGCAGCATAAGATGCACCCTGTTGTTTGCATCACAATTTCCAAAGCAGTTTCTTCGTCATACAACCCCTGGGGTTTTGGCTGTAGCACTGGGATGGGTGGTGTGTGTTTGCAGATGGTGGGGAGGGATTTCAGGGTGCAAAGCCCTCTGATATAGGCCTGGGGGACTTTTGGGAGGGAGGATGGTGCTATCTCATCTGTACTGCTAGTGGGAAGCAAGCCCTGGAGTAAACTCTTCCCAAACTGGAGCTGGATTATGTCTCAAGGGAAACCAGTCACTTAGTGCTGAGAAAGATCCAGAGTAAGAACTAATGCACATACACTGCAGGTGATGGAGGAGTAGGGGGTGGGACAAGGGAGGCAGCAGAGGAACTAAAATAACCAGGAAGTCTGTCTGGAAACTTTTTCAGTGGTGCCAAGATCATTAATATAATCTTAAATCTGATTTCTCTGTTGGTCCCCAGAAGCCTGTGCAATGTAGTCCATTCTGTGGAAAGCACGTACCTGAGTGTGTTTCCTAGCTACTGTGTGTGCTTAAATAACTTGCAGAAGAAAGGGGCAGGCATGGGGAGAAGGACAACTTCTTGGACAAAGATATTTGTGGAACATTCAGATAGAACATAATAGTCTTCAGGGCTACAGCAGGGCTGAGCTTTTGTGGCGAGGTGTCAAAAGCTGTTCCTGGTATTGTTTTGGTTTCCTTCTCAGCTTGCGGGGTCACCCCACTTCCTTCGGTACAGCAAGCCATCCAGATGGATTAGGGTGATAAGTGGTAAGAAATTGCTTTGCAATTTAGCCACATATGGAAAACAAGCTTTCGAAAATGTATCCATTTGTCTTCTTAAAGGTGAATGTAGAGATTTTCTAGTCTGAGGCAGATTTCTGAGTTTTCAGTTGTTTCCCAGTATAACTCTTGATTAAATCAAAGTTAAATTTAAGGATATATTTGTTTTGCAGTTAGGAAAAAATGTGCTTTATCCCTACTTCTTTCACTTTTCTGCACTATAAATTCCCAGCAGATGTGGTAAGAAGGTGAGTTCTTTTGCTGTCCTCTTCCAGTCAGGACTTTACAACAATGGCAGACTGAGAAGCAAAGACTAATTCCTGTCCATTTAGATTGGCCACATCTATGCTCCAACATGCACATCCAGAACCCCGTATTGCAGCCAGCTGGCACTGAATCACTTATTGCACTTACTTTATCGTTGAAGGAACCAGGGTCTCACAGACTGGAAAGCTCCACAGTCTGAAATGATCTTTCCACTTCTGAAGAATGGCAACATTTATGTGGATGATCCAGATGTGGCCTACAGCTCAAATTTTAAAGTTAATCCCTACATAGACAGCCATTAAACACTAGTTTAACTTTGGATAGAGATGCAAACTCTTTAAACATTAGTTTCTTAAAATAAGCATTTAGAAAGAGCATATTATTATTATCGAATGTCACAAAAGTGCAATGGGTGCCAGCCTAATCCATAGGCAAAATGAATAATCACACTCTAAAGCAGATGAAAACATATAAAGCTGTAGCCTGCCAAGCCTGCATGTCTAACGGTAAGATCCCTTATACAAATGGGTAAAGATCTTAGTCAGAACTCTAACCAATGAATATCAAGATGTCAGGCATTTTTATTTTCAGTTTTCTTGCATTTCTTTATAGCCTAGCAACATATTGTGTTATTAATTGTGTTGCCTAAAGTGCCAGTTATGACATGATACATTTCTACCAGTGCCATCAACTTACAGATCTCAAATGTCACATCACCCAGAAAATCACTGCAGGCCCTCTTCCCACTACTATGCATGACTCTATTTTAAATCCCATCTGAAAGATGTCAATTCCATGACTGGTGTCCTCTCTTGCCTCATACAGGGCTAGTTTAGAGGAGGGACTTTTGTGCTATCAATAGAGTCAATAGTTATAAAGCACTGAGAATCAGACGGGAGTCACCCACTTTCTTCAGGGTCCAACAAAATGCCCATACAGTAAGCGATTTCAAATAAACATGAAAAAATGATTAAATATTCAGTAAATTCAAGACTCATTTAATAAATATGCTTTTTTAAATCACTGCATAATGCAAATAAATATATGTTTTGGGAAGAAAAATTAGTTTCTATACCAAACTCTGTGGCTATATGGTATCTTTTCTAGGAGTGATCTTCAGAGCACCAGAGAAACATCAATGCTCTCTAGCTCCTGAGATATTCGGGAGGGTGCAAGTGATGCCCAGGCATATTTCCTGTGGAAACTCATGTTGTTGCTTCATTCTTTGTCATTTCAGGAGATACTGTTTCTTACAAAGAGTTGTCTTCTTGAAGGCTGAGTACTCTTGGATGACCACACTAGAACACAGCACAGTCCTGGACACAATTAGTGCACACACACAAAATATAGCCACAGGCCTTATATAATAAAGGGGTGGGAATATATTTGTGTGGGATATAGGATTGCTATCTTTTAGGTACAAATCTTCTGGTCTGGGGATAGTCTGAGGCATTTTGTGGAGTCTTCCACACTGAAAGAAAGGATGTGTTTCTCAGGAAATGAGTACACTGAAGAGCATTCAGGATAAAATTACTGGTCTCCAGAATTATCAGTTTCAAGGTTGGTAGTTTCTTGAACCGATTTAGTTTAAATACACAAAGTTAGAGACTATAAATCAATTTCATTATATTTATATATTTTCCTTCTGAGGTTGACAAAGTCTTAATGTTTCTTACTTCATCTTGCCGTCTCTCAGCTATCCTTAATTTTCCAGATGCAGTTGACACCCTGGTTAATTGGAGTACTCCAAATTCCTACCACAAAGACACCGTGTTAGAGAACTTCTAATTGCAAAGTTTTAGATCTGGAGGGGTATTAGAAATACGGTCCACACATGCAATGTTTGGCCTCAAGATGTCTGAGGTTACATTAATTAATCAAGCCTCTAGGATGGGAAGCATTAATCATTTGTTTCTGCACATCGCTGGGATTGTTCCAAAACCTCTTTCCTTTTCTCTGTCAACATAAATAAAATACAGAGGGAAGAGGAAAGTTTAACATGTGGTCAGAGATAGAGAGTACGTCCTTTTCTCCAGGAGCATACATCAAAGATTTGCAGAGATAGAACTGATTCATTAGCAATGCTCTTAGGCCACTATAAAGTCAAGGATGTGAGTCAGGCACAAGCAATGTGACTTTAAACTTCCACAAACTATTTTTCAAGATGATATAATAAATTTATATTTTCCTTGCTCTGCTCCCTCATTCAACATTCTGCTATAAAATATTCCCTTTGTAGCAATTCCTTTTTCCCTTATCTCCAAGACACTAGGAATAGCCATGGATGCAAAAACCTGAAAATCTTGAATCTTGACCAGAGTCTAGGAATCAAACCCAAAAAGTCATACCACAAGTCATGTTGGAACAAGGTATCTTGTCACATTAATCTCCTAATGGTTTATGTTCGTGATGTTGATGACGTAAGGGAATTGGTAACATTATTTTGTTCTGGATGTGCGTTGCCTGTTCATGTCAGGCACAGATGACATTTTCCAGAAGAATAACATCAAACTAAGGATAACATGGGCAGTTCCTAGAAAGATCAAACTGAATGCCAGCTGCACAGAGCATTTTTTATCTAAAACTATTAGAGTCATACTCTGTTCTCAGCAAGGTGAGAGAAGCCCAGGTAAACCAACAGTTACTCCATTAGTGTTGTAAAGATACTTGATTTCCAGGAAAGTCACAGAAGCCCTGCTATGTCATCAATGCTTTTCCTCTTTATAGTCTCTATTTCCAACTAATTCTTAGTTTACCCTTTCAAATTATAGGCAGTAATTCAGGTTTTCTGTTCTTTAGGAGGTTTGTAATACCGTGACAAAGAATCTAAGTTATCTAATCTTCTTTTCTTAAATCTGAATTACACCATCAGCATGAGTTTTCTTTCTATTGTATTGTTCTTAAGAACTACTCTATCCTGAAACTACCTTGATATCTTGAATTGCATGGTCAAAGTTAGTCATAGGCCAGAAAGATTAGTCAAGACCACAGTGGAGATGTGCAATGTACGTAAGCTGTGATACATCAATTATATAGCTTTCTTATAGTAAGCTAAATTTTATGTCCAGCTTCTCTACCAGGAACGTACAAAACGGAGAACTGCAAAAACAAGCTGGGGACAAAAGATCCTTTCCTGCTCTCTGTGGAACTATAAGGAATTATTAAACTAAACATCAGATTATTAAAATGAGCAACAGGCTTTGAAGAAACACAGGGTTCTGTGATCAAAAGGCTGCATCATATCCGAAGCTAAAGAGTTTTTCTGTTTATATTTTTTAAGTTAAGCCATTTGGATTAGCTTTTGTAAACGATGCCCTATGGCCTGAAGGATAAAACCTTGTGGGACAAGACTAACTGCCTCAGATTTTTGCCCTCCTATGGAATTGCTGCATCCTTCTGCAAGAAAGTCAGCCATTCCTCATTTCTGTTGCATAGTCATTGGGCCACAGTCTTGGTTTTAGGTCTCCAGTATCTCACCTACATCAGCAGTCAGTTTACTTTTGCAAATAAAAAGAAAAGAAAAAAAAAATAGAAAAGAGGGTGATTCCATTAGTCAAGACCAAAAATGCACGCTGAAGTAACAGCATGCCAAACTGCACAGATGTGAGTGAAACATATGCATAGTTTCAGTATTTCTTCAGAAAAATATCATGTTGCTCATTATCTATCTTTCCCACAAAAAAAAATTGCATTGAAAAACACAAAACAAACATGCGTTTTTAAATGGAACTGCTAATTTTTATGTTCCTTATAAGTAAAAAGCCAGATCACACTAGCAACAACATGCCGTTTTCTTCATTTGACTCACAAATCTACAGGAAAAGGGAAGTGTTTATCACCTCCCATAAGAAATAGTGAGCATTCAGCATAAAATACAAATCTCTGTTTAAATCTTTTGTGCCTAGTGAATTCTTTTCAGTATGACACACAGATAGAGAGGAAATTTTAGTTAGCATTGGTTTGGAACAAAAAATTAGCCATTCTTTTAGTAAGTAATTTTGGAAACAACTCCAGCTTTGTAGAAATCTCTGTCCTGCCTCATCCTGTTTTACAGTGTTCCCTTTCTGCGCAGATCCTGGCAGAAGTCAGCTTGTTAATTCCCAGTGACAAGAATTAGTCAGATAACGGTTTTTATGGAATTGCTAAAACATTTGACTCCATCAATTGGCCAAGAATATGCTTACACTTAACTGAATGGCCTGCTTAGAGAATTCTCACGGAATAACCTATGCATTTAAACACCTTTACCAAGAGCCAGCCTCTTTTGCCACAGCTTTGGGAAGCCTCACATAAAGGCAGGGTGTAGCTCTGCGTGCCTGTGTACATGCTTAAGATCTAGGGACCGCACCAACAGATGGAGGAAGGGGGAAGGAGGCAGAACTGAGATGCCCAAGTCTAAAACTAGAATCCACAAAACCTTGTCTAGCCCTGCAAGGGATTTAAAAGGCCATAATCACTGATCTTTTCCCTAGTAAGGTTCACTAGAGGCTTCCAGTGCTTGACAGACTCATCTGCTGCCGTCCCCTCACAGCTGAGTATCTTGGTGCCTTTCTCATGCTTGCAGCACTCTGGGACTCACAAACTGGATGCTGCTCCACCCATGTCCTCAGGGGAGGGCCCAATCTAGCAGGTGTCTTCTGGAAAAGCTGGATGTGTATTGGCAGCACTGATTTCTGCATAAGGCACAGCAGGATCCAGGATAAAGTCCTGCACCTGGAAAGGAAGCAGAACTGGTGCTTTTATCTGACAGTTTAGAGGTTTAAAGCCTTACCCAGAAAGCTGAAGCTTGAGGCTTTCCCCCTCCTCAGCCAAAGGCAGTTTCAACTCAGACTTGCAACCTCCCACAGGAGCATGGGGAAGAAACATCCTCCTCTCATTCTGTCAAAACCCGCGTGGCTGAAAAAAACAGGGTCAAAGTGACAAGAGAGTAAGCCACACATAGTGTGATATTCTCCTTGTGCCTAAGAAGTATGCATGTCAGGCTCCCTTTCTGTAATGCGCCCTAAAGATCTCAAAGAATTTTAATACCTATAAATTAGAACCCCAGCAAGAAAGGTTCCCCCAGTGTCTACCTACAGCCTTTCTGCCATCACAGCTACTTATAAACACCATTCCTTTTAGATAAAAGACTTAAGGTACACACTTTCCAGTCTGCAGAACACTTGCTAGAATTTGAGTTAGCAAATTAAAAACAAATTGGGAAGAATTGATTTTCCCATGAGTTCTAGGAAAACAAACAAACAGGCAAACTAAATAGAGTATAAACTAAGCAACCTTATGTCTTCTTGTCTTTAAACTCAGATATTTATCAGTTCTTTTCTCATTTATTAAAAATTTATTAAAATAAGGGATGCATTTGAGCATCTTAAAGAGTGAAGTAACTGAATACCATCTTCCTATATGAAGGATAGAAAGGAATTATTTAATGTACAAAAGAAAGCAAAAATTAACATCCACAAATTGTTTTCCATTGTAAGTGCTTCTATTGATGCCTTTTAAATGATTGATTGCACTTGCAAACAAATTTCCCTGCATTACAGTACAAAGAGATTAGTTATTAAAATTTGGTTTGTATTAATATAAAGTACCTCTGTAGTGTTTTCTAAATTAAATTGAATGTACTTTTGATGTTGTATGTAGAGTTAGAAGACTGTTTCAACTTGTCCATTTCTCTAATAGACTGAAAAAGACACCAATACATCAGTATCAGTCATAAAGGTAAGGAAATAGTGACATCAGTAATGAAGATTCCATAAAAAATTCAATTTTCTGATCTGCATCTCTTTTTAAGCAAGTGAAGAATTACGTAAAAGCCAGTCAGACTTTAAAAACCAAACAAAGTGCATCTGCATGAAAATTTTCAAGAGCAAGTAATATTTTTGGCAACTTGGCTTAATTTGAAAGTTAATTTTCACAATTCTGCAAATCCTTCTTCTTTGCACTCACCTATTCCAGTTAAATAGCTAACTTGCCTAGAAGAAGTAAAAGGAAAAGTAGCCCTTTCTTTGAAATTTCGTTCTGTAGCCAGAAATGGTTAGAGTAGTAATTTTCTCAAAAAAAAAAAAAAAGTTTCACAGGGAAAAAGGATTGGGTTAATGACCTTTATTAGGAAAAGAGTGACTCCAAAATCCCAAAAGACCCTACTGCATGTGGTGTTTCTTTGAAGATGGAAGTTCATAAATCATCCTTCCATATTACATAAATACATCTGTATGTGTGGATTTAATTATCCATTTTTTAAAACTCAGATTGAGTACTATAGTCTTTAGTCCTACAACACTTAGCATGGAAAACTGTTTTTAAAATTAGTACTTAGAAAATGAATAATCTGGATTTTCATCTCTGAAGTATAATTTATACATGGAAATTACAGGAAATCTGTGGAAAAAAATTACAATATGCAGAAACTGAGTAATGTCACGGCAGATCCAATTACGAAACAAACTTTTCCTTGAAACTGCAAGATCTCAACTACGCATTTGATAAAAACTTAAATCATATTCTCCAGAGAGGAAAACAGAGTGAAAGGAAGCATATGAAGGTCAGTCTGGGTGTGACATCCATTACCACATCAATCTAAGCCCCATTAGTCATTTTAATGTATATTTTTTACTCATATCTTCAGTTCGAGAGCTTGAGTTCATTGTGGGAAAGTAAAGGGAAGAGGAAGAGGAAAAGGAAGAAGAAAGGGAAGAGGGAAGGGACTGCAGAAATACACACTGCCTTTGGGAAGACAGGAAGATGGAGAAATAGGATACATCATTCAAATAAACTCTTCACAGCTCAATGGCCCTCAAAGGCACAGTTCTTAACCTGGCAGGTGTGCTGCTGCCTTGTTGGTTGCTCTCAGGGATCCTGAGCTCATGCACCATCGTTGGCCATCTTTAAAATATAATTTTTTTACTATTAATGTGATACCTAAGTGACACCCATCTCTTATTCTCTGCTTTCCCCTGTTGTCTCCAGAGAAAGAAGCAGCACATTCCCAATCTGGACAGAGAAAGGATGACTTCACTGAAAAAACTTTTACTTGTCTATGAAGAGAAGGTATCTTCTTTGTAGGACATCACAAAGAAATTTCTCAAGGGACAGGAAAAACAGAATAAAGCACAGTGATGTGGCACTGGCACGCTGTCATTGGAATGGGTGACGATATGGGTAAGAGGGAACCCATCAGAATTATCTGCAGCAGTGCACAAACTGGAACAAAAAGAACGGTGAGAGGATTTATATACCCTTGCCAAGGATCATGTTTGCATCTCTGCCTTCATCCATAGATCTGTCAAGAAAGAATAAAAATAGCTATAATATAGGGTGTTATAGGCAAACTGAGTTTTGCCACCCCAGTGTGAGAGTCCCAGACCTGGTTAGCACCTCCAGAGAGATAAACTGAGGGGGCCCTGGAAAGCAAGTTCTGCAGTTCCTCCTGCTTTGGTCGTATTCCTAGGCAGGAGGATATAACCATGGGACTTGTACTGGCACAATCCATATCAAGTGGAACTGAGGCCTCCTTGAGCTCCCTGCTTCAGTTTCAAAGGAGAGAGTGCATTTGGCAAGTGAAGACCGAAATAATACTTTTGGCTTTAACCTTCCCTCTCCTGAATTTGCTTCACCCATCTGTCGTGCTTCATTGTTCGACAGCACGAATCTTTTGTAGTGGAACGTTTCCTTCTTCCTACACCTTCATGCAACATTAAGCAACTGTAATGTTAATAATAATAATCCTATATGGGAAGGGCTAAACCGCTGCCAGCAAGTGACTTTTCCAGAACAGCTGCACTGTTCAGATGTGGGGTGTTTGAGCACTCTTTTGGTTTTCATGAAAGGGGCAGTTAAGCAGCCTCTGTAGAGGCGAATCTTGGAAACAACTGAAGCCACTGCCCAAGGCAACTGGGCCAACATGACAAAGCTGGAGCAAAGGATGCACAATGTACTTCTCAACAGGAAAGCAGCAGAGTATGAGTACGGTTTGTGGGGAACATATAGCCATGAGAAGCAGCTGCAGGGGGTACTCTAGCAAAAAGGATAAGAAGAGCCTTCTCTGAAGTGGTGTTTTGGGGATTTCTGAGCAAGGAATTACTGACACTTCACAGTAACTTTGTGGGAAATATGTTCTTGCACCCACTCATTTGAAGTGAATTACATGACAGCAAAGGTAATGCTTTGTTCATGACACTAAAGTTTCCTCCTAAAGAGAAAAAGCAAAAAGAAACCTGAACGGTTCTGAATACTAATCAGATGTTCATGACATAGCAGGAGAAAAGGCTCTGAGGTGTAAGAGTTAATGGATTCATTTGTGAATGCTTTGAGATCTTGCTGCAATGCTTGTTGGGGGAATCGCAGAACACTGCTCTGTGCGTATTTGCAACTCATTAAATAAAGAGCACAATGCCAGGGCTTGGATTTCACACATTAATCCGCAGGGACCTTCAGGGTAGACACATGGCTCTGAGGCAACAAGGAAAATAGTTATTTGCTGTTTTTTAAATCTATCTGATTATGTGGGTTTCTACCATATGAGCAACAGTCACTTCTTCAGAAAGCAGCAACAAGCAAATTTAGAGAAACTCTGTTTAAAAAAAGGTAGTGTCTGTCTGTGATCACCAAGTGGACTAAATCTGTGCTGATTTCCGTTGTTTCCCACAGTGGAAGAGTGGGAAAGTGATCTTCCCTCACTCTTGGGATAGAAATGGTTTCAGATGAATCAGCCTCTTACAAGAGCTTTTTGGACAGAATGCAGGAAAATCTTCATATGATTTGAATTTTGCTAACTCGCAAGTGTTATTGTTTTACGTCATTGGCAAACACGGTATCATTAATAACAGGAGCTGCCAAATGCTACTACTTTATGGGACTTATGACAGTTGAACTCATGCGTCAGTAGTTTACAGCCTCACACCTCTTTGCAGGGCACATCTTGCCCAGCAGAAGGGACCTTGCATGTGGGTGCAGAGCATCATCAGCTTCCACAGCAGCCATGCCAGGACTAGAGCTCTCAGCGTTTTGCAGGACTGAATCTTATGTTTCTCTCCTTTCCAGCAGAACCCTGGGGTATTGAAAAAAGCCAACATACAAAACAAACAAGAAGCCAATGAGAAAAAAGCCCAGTTTTTGCTGAAAATGCTGAGCAACGTCTGCAGTGATTCTGTTAATGTGTCCCTGAAGTTGCCTGCATGTCCTGCTGTGCAAATGCCTAAAGACAATGGCTTTATTTCTCCAAATATTGGGGAGTATTTTCTTTGGCTTTTCTCCACACACATCATCATTCCTCACACCCTGTTTCAGAGAAGGGTTTGAAAAGGACATGACTGGGGAACATTTCACTTACCTGCTCTGAGATTTGAGTTCATACCACATTCTGAGTATCAGGTGAATTTAGCAGGGTGTTTCCATTTTCTCTGTGAACACTGCGTGTAACATCGCTTACCGATAGGAAGCTGTTGCAAGTATCCTCCTTCTTTCCACTGCAGCTGAACAAGAATGTTATATGAAATTGTTTCTCCTTGGTTGTGGGTAGTCTTTGGGGTTATGACACGATGGCTTGAATTTCAACCTATGAACTGAAATCACAGCAACAGGCAGGGCTGAGAGCTGTTGGGCTCAGTAAGCTGTGATTCATCCCAACTGCAGACTCTCTCCATTATCAAGGGATTGAATGTCCAGACCCCATTTACGGGCAGCAAATAAAGTTGTTCCAGTACTTAATGAGGAAAATCTGTTACCACACTGCTTGTGCCATGCAAGCTGCTGCTGTCACAAGTCTTATTTTAAATTTGTCGTTCTTGGCTATCAGCAAAAGAACAGGAGTGCAGCACATGCAGCAGAATAAACTCTGTGACTACAAGTTCTGGGCAAAGCTGCTCCAGTACGTATTAAAAAATGTAAGAAGTGCCACAGCCAGTCAAATCAAAGGCCTGTCTAGCCAAGTATCCTGTCTCTAACAGTGATTACTAACAGATAATGAAACAAAAGTATGAGAATTAAGGTGTATAGAGTCCTTTTACTGCCTTCCAGACTCAAAAAATCAACAGTGTAAAGATTTCCTGAGTCTGAAATTACATCCAGAGCATAGTATCAAATAGTCAACAAAAGCACCCATCCTCCATTAATGTGTCAGTCTCTTTTGGATTTTATTTATTTAATTTACTCAGTTGCAGTGAACTACAGGCCATACAAATAAATTTTCTATTTTTGCTTATTTTAAACACTGCCTGACAATTTTATTGGTTGCCCCCTAAGATTTTATGTGCTCAGAGACTGCAAATGATCAGTTCCTGTTCATTTTCCCTGTACCACTCTGGTTTTACAGAACTGTGCTATATTCTGCCTCTATTATAATTTTTCCAAACTAAGAAATCTTATGATTTAATCAGCAGAACAGAGGGACGCGTTAGAGAAGAAAAGAGATTTGTGGTAGGACCAGTTGCAAAGGAGAGAGGAAATTCTGGAGGTAGGATCTCCAGGCACCTTCTCACCCACTCTGTAGGTCTGTGAAGCTGAAGAACACCTACTGTTTCCTGGCAGCATGCAAGCATCAGGCTCTGGTGTCAGAGGAAGAAAAGCCAAAGGCCACCCCAGCTCTGAGACTCTGATGTTCTTTCCTAGGGCCACCAAGATGTGGATGTGAATGGCAACTGTCACCGAAGGGTGACAGGACAACCCATCTGACATGTGGCAGGCAGAAAAGAAAGGGAGAAGGTAGCATCTTCTCTGATACATACAACTGCCTGTGTTGAGGGTCTGAAGGAAGTTGGGCAGCTGGGTGGCTGGGGACAGAGAAGAATTTTCTGCGTGGTTTCACAGGGGAGTCTTAAAAGCCACCTGATCAGGAAGATCAGGTTGATGATGCTTTTTATGAGCAAAGAGGACAATCATTTAAACACTATATTTGATGGCAGTGGGGGGATTTGAACCGCTGGGCAGGAAAAGAAGTCAAACATAGGCTGTGCACAAATTGAGAGAAGGGACTGAGTGAACTGTTTTGACATAGAAAGTAAATTAATGGGAGTAAAGATTCACCTTAGTCTAATTGTAAGCCATAGAGAAAGATGGAAGATGAGTCAGGTCATGGAGGTACTGAAAAAAGACAGTTCATAATCCTTAAAAAAATGAGGAGGAAGAGGCTCAAGTAGAAAACACCAAGATTCAAGAGGGAAGCCCAGTGAATTCTATGAGTCCATGGCTGAGATTTCAAGAGGCAGCAAACAGAGGAAAAGGAGATGGGGAAAGGAATAAAAACAGAAAGGTCCTGCCTGCAAATTGGCAGTTGCTCCCAGGAACAATAGTAATAATATGAGCACAAACTGTCCTGAAGCAGAGAAAAGGTAGGAAAGCCAGCAAGATACCAGCTTCACTGACATTTAGCTTTACTGGCTTTAACTGATTTTATTATTGTTATAGATAAAGGCTTAGGCCTTTATAGGAAAACCTCTTTTCCCTCTTACTCTCAGCTCAGGTCTGATTCTGAGTCATAAACTCATAAACTTACAAGTTCAGCTTCAGTCCCTTTCGTAAAAAGCCATGTTAAAATAAAGGCCTGTAAGGTCATTAAACTCAAGCGTACATGCAGGAGAGTAAAAAAAAAAAAAAAAAAAACTAGCAAGATACACATTCCCAGAGACACAAACCTGTGCAGGTTCACAAATGGTGTTACGGCTTTGCAGAGGAGGAAGGTGCTAAAGGAACAGATGTCCAAGTGTAATTGTTTAAAAGCTTGCATGCAAGATGGAGAGATGTCTCTTTCACACCACATGGATAGTACAGGCCACAGGAGGAGTGATGCCAGATTTACATGTGCACATGAAAAACCCAAGGAAACCAGTGAGCCGCAGTCTGAGGCAGCCACCCTGGTGCCCCTTCCCTGTGTTATCAGAGCTGCCTGCAGAACAAACAGAGCCGGGGCAGAACGCCCCAGGTCCGCTGGCCGGGAACAACTTGTTCTGAGGTGTCACACTAAAAACCCTGCCTGCAAGACAATCTGTCACTGACAATTTTGCAGACTGTTCATGGAAACGACTCCCTCACTCACAGATTTCAAATAAAAACCATCATCAATGTGATCTGGCAGCCAGAGCACATGTTCTCATTAATTAAGACGTTAGTCATGGAACCACCACAATCACTGCCAGACAAATATACAAACATACTCGGAACATCCAGGACTAGTAAACTTTGCACTTTGTAGGACTACTCTTTCCATGATTCTTTGTCATGTGTTATATATCTAACATGGCTTCAACAGCAAGCACCTCTCTACGGTAACTTGCATCATTTGTTTTACATAGAAGATACTGCCTAAATAGTTACTTGACTTAACTTCCGGATACTGTCTGCTAAGAATTGAGCACTTGATTTGACAAGCAGGAACAGACAATACCCCAGCCTGTAAAAAGCATTTTAAAAAGAAACTGCAGCCTCATGATCTCTAGCCCTAAGTCCTATAAGTCTCAGTCGGATGTCTTGATAACAGAAGGACAGTGAAGGATGTTTTCTCTCTCACAACGTTTCTCACTGTTCCGACACCCTGCTCTGTGCCTGTGAGCTCATCCGCATGAACAAACCAGTCTCCTTTCATTCAGTGTCACTCCTTGAGCTGAGATTGGGAATGGTTTAGTAGTCCCGGTCTGAGTGTTCCTGTTCCCAGTGCAGGTTCCCCTACCCACATCTGCCATAAGCAATTACAATCTGTAGAGAAATGTTAAACGTTCTTGAGGTACGCTCTGTAAATGAGTAAGATTTGTGAAATATCTGTTCCCCTAGTACATGTAACTTCTCATTCCTATGCTTGATTTTCCAGAAAATGTTTTTAGCATCTACCTTAAGGTCATGGTGCCTGAGACCACTGGAGGCTGCGATGTAATTAGCCATTGTATTTGTTGAAGTTGTGGTCTCTTTGGTTTAGCTATTGTCTCTGCTAAAAACTATCTGCCTTACAATTTCTGTATGAAAATCTTTGACTCCACCTCACTGTAGCAGGGAGAAAGCAGAAAGTTTGGATTTTTTGCCTTGTTACTGTCCTCTGTTATCTACAGCTGTTCAGAAAACACCTCTTGGTAGCAATTTGTAGCTTTGACCTGCTCTGCTTTTTGGCAGGGCTGGACAAGCCCTCGGAAGAAGAGAGCAAGAGCTGGGCAGGGGCTGCCTGAGCCAGTGTACGCTCTCCGTTAGCCTGTGAATCCTGTCTTTATTAGGAGAACATTTCCAGCCAAGATACAGAAAAACTTATACGTGACTGAAGGACAGGATGGAAACAATAATGCTCATTTGATTTTAAAATAATTTTTAAATTCATTTTCATTTCATACGGGAAAGAAATTGAGATGTGGAAAGCATGAGAGCTCAGACAAATCCCCAGAACAACTGCCAGCTCTACTGAAGGTGTTTTCATCTGGGTCTCATCAGCTCAGATAAGTGATCTAACTCCTGCCTAAAGCAACAGTGTCCTTCTTGCCTGCTATGAAAATTTACAAAATGTGGGGAAAGTCTTCCTGCAGCTCACCTGATGTTGGCCACCTANGCCCATGGCAGGGGGGTTGGAACTTGATGATCTCTAAGGTCCCTTCCAACTCTAACCATTCTATGATTCTATGATTCTATGAATACAGACCCCAAAACTGAGGCCTGTTTTAGAGATATCCTCTGACCTGTTTGTGAGACGACTGTTCATATTTTCCTCATCCATTTTTGCTCACTGTTTCACCCACAAATGTCAGTGCTTCCTGCAGTTTGCAGATTTTATTTCTCAGCTAAGAAATATTCCACCAACAAATCCTGGCCAGCACTACCCAGGATTAGGTTTTCATTTACGTGACCTGCTTCAGGGCTGTATGGGTGAACACTATATAAGTACTTGATTTACAGAAGAAATACACAGACCTGCTCAGATAAAACAAGGCTCACTCAGTAAGGTCTGTGCTATTTTAAGTTCAAGGTCTAAATTCACTGCCAGCTGAATATGGCTGGAGCCAGCAGAGGTGTCTCTGATGAAGGAGCCCCATCCTCTGCCTGAGATACATCTATTCCCCCCATCCAGGCACTTTCATCAATAATCAGAGCACAGCATCATCCTTCAGAGGTTCTCCACAGATCTTCAAAACAAACTATTGTTTTAGGAAGTTGTCTAAGATAAATTTCACTCATGTTGGGTCCTAAAACAACTTAGTTAGCAGAGGGAGAGAGCTGGAACAGTGTGTAAAATATAGTAGCTTTGAAAAGCAGGAGATTTGGCTCAGTTTTGTGGCCGCTGCGTTTGTGGGGCCCACTCACACAGTGATTCAGATTTGGATGGGTCTGGCTTTCTCAGGCCACAGAGATGGTCAGGAGAAGGTGCTGATAATCCTCAACATGGGGTTGCAGCACCTATAGCAATGCATCACACCACTGACTTGTCCCAATGCCCCTAGACACGAGTGACAAGCACAGAGCCATGCCAATGCAGTGCTCATCAACCTCCAGAAGGCTTTGTTGGCTCCTATACTTGGAATCCAGCTGAGCATGAAGTTGGGACAAATTCCTGATTTAAGCTGTTGAGAATTAAGAAATGACAGCGTAGTTTCCTAGTCTAACCACATTTGCCTGCTTTTGGGCTTTTTCACTTACAGCAAAATGAGAAGAACCAGTGGGCATTTTTAATTTGACACATTCTTCCTGTCTTTTCAGTTCACTGCTATTAACTGCAAAGCAGTTGTAAAATAAGAAATTAACTAAGCTGGAGACCATACTTTGCAGTCAGAAATGAGCTGATCACATTGATTAGGATGAGCAAGCCTAGTATCCAGAAAAGCATTCACACGTTTTTCCTCTGTCTAATTTCTTGTGCCCATTTGTTTGCAAAGCTCTTTGCTTCTGACTGTAGGCAATGTCTCTCACAAAAGGCAGAATCCAAAATGAAAAATAAACATCACTTCAAGCTGTTACCATAACAATTTACTATTTACTCATGTTCCTTTCTCAGATATTCTCCATGTTTATTACAGAACTGCCTGGAGGCAAAATATCTAGATAGAAACATTTTTCAAAGGCTAGATTAAATGGATCCATATATGAACAGGAGAGAAACATGGGGCTGCTCGTGCTTTCAGTCACTGCATGTAAAACCATTCTAAAGTGTTCAATTAACTATTAAAAACACGTTTAGCAAACTTCACTCTCTATCGTTACCCATAATCTTCAGCTTTGAGATCCTGATTTAAGGGTATGCAAAAAAATCCTGCTGCAGAAGAGCCAAGACCTGTTGTCTCACTAAGCCAGGGGTGTCTTTGCTTTAAATTGTGGTTTTAGAGGCAGACCTCCAGCATAAGGCTGTCTCTGTAGGGTTTCCCTCCTGAATCCTGACAGGCCTGTCCTCTAAGTTCATTCACCTCATTTCTCTGCCAATAATATGATAAGAATAATAAATAGTAAGGCTAAAAGAGGCGTCCCAGTTTGCTGAATGTGCATTTTATCATTTAAATTAAAAGCTTAACTTGTAGTCACAAATGGCTTAAATATTTAGTCAAAGTAATACTTCAAAAATTACTTCTTCCTTAAACCTATGAGGTAATTCATAAGATATTGTCATTTGGGAACCAGAATAAATATTATGGAAGGCAAATATGTCAAATCTTGTAGGCAATGGAATAACCTAAAATTAATTCCAGTAATGAATTTTGATAGAATGATTTCTAACATGTCTCTTTGGAGTGATAAACAACCTGACTTCAAAATCAACTGAAAATCCAATATTCAATACATTTATGAGCAACCCCACGGTAAGCTGACAGCCAGTTTATTTCAGTCCTGGAGTCTGCCTCAGTGTAGCTGTTTGTGGTAAACTTTTCAGTTCTTTCTTAGCAGGATTGCTGGAAAATTGCCAGTTACAGCAATCTCTGGCAGTTGTGAAGTGCAGCTGTGGATATCTACTGAGGTTTCTATACAATTAATTTGCATCAGGCAGTCTCCAGCATATACTGAATAAAACACACTCAGGTACACATTTTAAAAGTGTTACGGTGATCTGATCCCAGAACTGCTTTCCTGCACCACATTAGTCATTTCTATATGTTTTTATTACCATGACAAATAATGCAAACCCAGTAATTGTGGTTTTTAAATACTTCAGAGTACATGTGCTCTTCCTGACTGTGTAACGGAAAAGAGAAACAAAGAAAATGAGTCTGATTTAATTTTTGTGCAGCTAAAGCCTGTAAGTCAAAATGGGTAATTGGCATGTATTAGCTCTTTTAGTAATATGAATACACTTCCCTAAGTATACAGAAATAAACTGTAAATATAAGATACCTTCCTATTTTAAAAAATTACGTGTGCAGTGAAGTCTCTGGAGCTTGCAAATATTCAGGAGAAAAGAGGATTTAGGAAAAAAGTCCTCTTTTTGTCAGCTTCCAAATCTTCTGCCAATCTTTAGCTCATAGTGCAAGTACGAAAGTTAGCTACAGAGGAAATTGGCCACTTTCACCTGTACATTAACTGTAAAAACATTATTTAAAATGTTTCTCTCATTATTTTACCAGGCCTACACTTCTAGCAGTATAGAGATTTAACTAAAATTGCAAGTTCTTGGTATTCACCTGTTCTTGTTATATAACTATACCCACAAACCCAAATGCAAGTTCAAAATTATACCAGCACTACAGTGTCTTTGCCAATACTGTCAGCTCCCTGGATCAAGGCTAATGGGAGGCTGGAAAACCAGCTACTGGAAATAGCTCTCCATAAAAGCAATCTGTCCCTGCACCCGCTTCTGGCTGGACTCACATTGCATGGACGTGGTGGTCACGCTTCTAGCAAGTTGTGACTATAGGGTGCCAAACTGCGTGTGTGCACCTTCCCTCCGACCACGGTCAGCAGCTACCTGGTCCCACCACAACTGCCTCCATCTGGTGTTGAAGCCACACCAAGAAATCGCACTGCACTCACACTGGTCATACATGCAGCTTCTCACATGCTCACGGCATGGATCAAACTGGTTAATTACAAATTTTGATTGCAAGATGCTGGTTTATTTTCGTGGGGAACTGTTATGACTTGCACCTACACAAGAAAGGTGTGCTGCTGCAGCCAGAGCAGTGTGAAGGCAGCAGTAAATCACTCAAAGTCCTGAATAAGATTTTTGTTTATTTTGCCTGGATATGTTTCATTGATCTGATTCCCCCATAAGTGTTTGATCTGATTTCATCTGGTATGGGTTTGATCTAGTCTATACTGCTTGTCTTACCCCAGCCCATGTGTAGAGTTTGAAAGAGTTTACCACAAACACAAGGTTACTGAACTACAGCTACTGAGAAGGAAAGAAGAGGGAATGTAAAATGCTTGCCTGCTGGTTTTGGCTGGGGTAGAGTTAATTTTCTTCCTAGTAGCTAGTATGGGGCTATGTTTTGGATTTGTGCTGGAAAGGGTGTTGATTTCCTTATTGCTGAGCAGCGCTTACACAGAGTCAAGGTCTTTTCTGCATCTCACACCTCCCCATCACTGAGCAGGTTGGGGGTGCCCAAGAAGTTGGGAGGGGACACAGCTGGGACAGCTGACTCCAAGTGACCAAAGGGATGTTCCATACCTTATGAAGTTATGCTCAGCTTATAAAGCTGGAAGAGGAAGGGTGGCTTCCCAAGTGAACATTACATGTGATGGAGCCCTGCCTTCTGGAGGTGGGCCAAACACCAGCCTGACGATGGGAAGTAGTGAATGAATTCCTTATTTTGCCTCACTTGCATGAGCAGACTCTGCTTTGCTTATTAAACTGCTCTCACTTTTACTCTTCTGATTCTTTTCCTCATCCCACCAGGAGAGGTGGTGGGGGGAGTGAGCGAGCGGCTCGGTGGTGCTTAGTTGCTGGCTGGGGTTAAACCACAACACCTTGGCAGTTCTCTTTGGCTGCTCTTCTTTCTACTTATCAATTGGGTTTTCTACCCATCTCAGCTATCTCTAGCAACAAATGCAGAGCAGTTGTTTTACTATGTATGATGTTTTTTAGACTTGGTAGATTATCTTAATTCAGAACATCTGTTTTACATCTGACAGTGAAACATTGCTCAAAGAAAGAGAAGGGAAGCACGCTGGTTCAGGGTAGTTCGATGGGCTAGTGTTTCTGTCAAGATGTTTTTTACAAAAAAAGATGAGTATTTTTTGCTCTAAGGAAATATTTTTATGACCTATGGTATCACAGAGGGAGCTCAGGGAAACTATTAATACATATTTTTAATAGACAGCAGCTTTCCAGGACCTGCATCTGTTCAAACATACTATTTAGTCTATAGAGATGGGCTAACACAGACCACCATGCATCAACACAGGCTGAAAGTCCTCAGTGAGATACATCTACTGTATTTGTTATCCAGTGTCAGGGATAACATGAGCTATGATACTCGGAGGTACAAAAGTTGGAATCACTAGGATGTAAGGTAATTAATGCCCTTTCTTTCTTACAAATTCACTTGTAGCAGGAGATGAATTCAGTTGACAAAAAAGTGCCACAATGTATTTCTTATGGCCTTCAGCTGCTTCTCTGAAAAGGCACAAATCCTGCATTGGGCCTGCCATCTTTATACTGAACACACTATGACATCTCACTTGGCACTAGATGTTTAGGCATACAAAGTGATCTTTACATATTAACCAGGTTCTGTAGGAACCCAGAAGTTCAGCACTGAAATGACAAGTTCCCGAGGGGAAAAAAAAACCAACCTGAGATCTAGGAATTGCAATATTGAGCGTAATAACACTCCAAACTTAGGCATCCCTTTGAAGATTTATACCACACAACTTTGGGAATGTAACCAAACCACACAGATTTCAAGTCTTTTCCCCCAGATTCTCTCTGTAACTAATGGAAAGAGGCAAGACACCTTCAGAGATTGAAAGATATCATACATGTAGACCACCCATGTAGCCTCTCTGAAGTGTACAGTCATTAGTTTGATGATGCCACTGCCAAAGGAGTAAAAGTAAGTGGGATGGATCTAGGACCTGGTTGTGCACTGTAACCCACAACCATGAGCTGGAGAACCTGACTCCCTCTCATGGGGAAAGTCTATAAAAGCCAGAAAATTGAGTGGAAACCTCTTTGAGCAAGACAAGAGGAATGCAAGAAATGTAGAGGCAGTTTGCATGCTGTCATGGGAACAGCACTGACAGCCTCTGGCTCTTCCCTGGAGTTAGGCACTTGCCCAGAGGTCTAAGGGGTTTCTCCTGTAATTACCATCTCTTATCTGAGGGGTCCAAACAGCTGTTTATATGCTGAAGTTTATCATAGCCTTAAAGATGGTCCACTGACTAAGCTACAAAAAGTAAATAGATGAAAAACCCGATGAAAGTTAGCACCCATGGTCAGGTGGGTCAAGTAACTATGAGGAGAGGGATTTTGAGAGACCTCCCAGGCCTTGCTTGAAGGGAATAATCGTTATTGCTCTGATTTGTTTTGTTAAAACAGAAAAAAATAATACAATGAATGCCAAGAGATTAATTTAAATATATAGAAAAGGATTGCTATTTTAAAAATAGCATCTTCTGCATTTCAAGTGCAAGTCAATAACTTTTCCTTTTAGTGAAAATCTCACCAGCAGTGAACTTTCAATTGAGAAAAATGAGTTGTGAGAAAGCATACATTATTGGTGACACTTGCCACCAATGTGTGAATATATCAGTGGTGTCTCAAGAGGCCCTCCTTTAACCCGTTCCTGTAGGTACTGCTTCTGGCAGGGGTGAAATCCAGCATGTTTTCTGTTCTTAGATCAAACTCTGTGCATTCAGCAGCTCTGACCAAGTTCAGAAACCAGCTGTACCTCCTTTCTGACAATTTGTGTGAAAACCAAGGACAAAGCAGACTGAAATATTAAATTAACCACAAGATTAAACTACGTAGAGAAAAAAGCGTGTTAAAAAATCCAGCATGCATTCTACATCCCTTTATGGTTGTCCCAGCTCTCTGACACCTAGTTATGTGACCAAAAGGAGAGTTATTACCACAAACAACTTTACAGCCTCTCTTGTCGGAGTTCCCTTTTTAAGCTACCGCAATTCTTTTGATCTCTGTTGGGCGTAGGCTTTCTCTTGTCTTGCCACTGTCTTTTAATGTTCCCAGGCACATTGCAAAGAAGCAGTCTTGTTTTAGATACTCTGTTTCTTCCCCTATATGTTTTTTGTCCCCTTTATATCTTCTGTGAGACTGAGACTAGAAATGAATTCTGAAAGTCCTACAATAACCAGGAGGGTCTCCAGCATCCATGTGTCACCAAAAAGAAACATCTCCCATGTTCTTTTTATAGCTAATACATGAGAGCTTTTCCCACAGAATGCATCTATTTCAGACGTCATATTATCTTTGCAGTTTTCTCATGCAAATATGATCAGATGAGACCACATGCTCATCCTATATAGGCCACCATCCAGCTGTCTTCTGAGAGAGAGGAACATCAACAGAAGACAAAGATGGGTGCTGTGTTGATGCAGAGTAGACACAGTAGCACTGTAGACAATTACATGTCAGCAGATGATAGTGTTATGACATGAACTTCATCAAATGAACATTTCCTTTCTGTCCGGGTTTGAGTCTGTGTGTGTTCTTCTCAATAATGTCCAAGTTCCTCAACCCATTCCAGAGATAATTAAGATAAATATTGTTACATTTTATTAATAAAGCATGGCATTTAATTTAAATAATCTTAAATTGAACTACCACATAAAACCAGCTAAAAGAGCTATTGTAAAGATGGTGACATTCAAAGCTGAACTTCTCTTATTTATGCCCCAGTTGTCAGACATTTAGATATTTCTTGCTTTAAAATGGAGGGCTCCAATGTGACAGATCTTTCCAAAATGACGCCTAATTTCTTTTGTTTTATTTTATTTTTTTCAGAATTACTATAATCTTCCTTACTGACAAATTCTAGGGGGGAACTACACTGTTATCAAGCACTGGTAGGCAATAAATCATCATTTAACCCCTATCCATTCACTTAAACACCAGTATCGCTCACTCTCTACTGAAGTATGGAAACTGTCTTTTTATTAACAACATCCCTGGTGGTGTGTGGAAGATTTGTATAATATTGCTAATACCATATATTTATACCAATTAGAAATCAGTGACAGACTGCTGTTATGACAACCAGCCTCTAATCACGTGGAACAAAGATGCATATGGTGATTTCTATACACAACACTGATAAATCCTGGTTGGGTTTTTCTCATACAGTGTTAGTAATACTGCACTGTATTACTGTCTAAGGCAGCAATCCTTCCTTTAACATTTTTAGTAGATTGTAATTGCTTTTAGGAAATTAAAGAAGGCATTTTTCAGGGGTACCTTGACCTCAGTTTTCAGCTTATAATCAGCAAAACCTTGTCACAGTTCGTACTATCTTGACCGGTATGGTAGTCACACTAATGGTCTGTAGTTGGAGCTAGTTTTAGCATAGTTCCATGATGAAACGCAGTTTGGATAATTATGCAGTGTGTATATGGCTGGGGGGAGTGATGATTATCTGTCTGATCTCCCAGATATGTCTTCTACTTGTCAGCCAATTCAATCATATCTAACAACAGGGTAGAGGATCACATTTTGCTGAGTCCTTATGGGTTGCAAAAAACTGATATCTGTATAGGGGAGAGAGACTGTCAATAACGCAGTGGGAGCAGCCCTTCTGTTTGATGTCAGAGATTTTATGAAGAAGAACCCATAGAGTATTCATAAAGACATTAGAAACCAGGCAAAAAAGAAATCATAAGACACAAATTCAGGGGATGACAAGCTTCAGTAGTTTCACTGATCACGGAACAAGTTTTTGCCTTGCCAATAAACCACTTGGTTCAAGTCCGTGAGTTCATCATGCCAGGTCCTGCTCTACAGTTGGAACATCCTGATTTTAAGGATTTTTTCCATTTCTCTGATTTCTCTGATTTTAAGCACTCCTGCTTATGCAATTACTCATGATTCAGTAAATTACCTCTGGAAAAGAGTCTCTGGTAGGCCAATCTACCTGAATTTAATAATGCCACTTTGGATTATTCCATTGTTCCAAGAAGCCAGACAGGGAAAAACTACAAACTATTCTGCATAGTAAGGAAATGTCAAAGTAAGATTTGTCTGCAGTTGTCAGGCTTCACAAAGGCACCTACAATACACCCACAATAGCGAAGGTTTTCCATTTACAAACAAAACGTATTAGAGATCAATTCCAATCTACAGAAATCTGATTAAGGCTTCTCGTTTTGCAATTCACTCAGCCTAAATTGCCATCCAAGGGGAATTTCACTTGAATGAGAACTGCAAGATTGAGTTGGACATTCAGATGCTTGATCTGACTCTATTTGACTTCGTTCCAAGTGTTTCCCCATTCCTGGCTCCTACACACATCTCTTATATTATGCCATAAATACTGTCATCAAATTTATCAGTCTATGCTGTATATAGGTCAGTTGGAAAAAGATTATCTCTATACATGACATAATGTTGTATGAAGAGGTGGAGCAAAAACAAACTCGGTAGGAAATATGGCTGATAATCTACTTAGTAGGATATTTTTCATTTTTTTATTCAGGCTCTCATCAGAGGCAACTTCAACCTCAAAGGAAAATAAAGGGATTTCAGCAGGAATTAAGCAACAAATAATTTAACATCGCTGAAGGCAGTCATTCTCTTTTGGTAGCTGAGAATGCATGACAAAGAGACATGAGTATCCCTTTCATGGATTTGCCTCTTTGTGTCTACCTATTTTCGCGAAGATATCCTCAATTAGCTTGAGTCCAAATTCATTCCTTCTTTTGATGAGTACCTGCGATTGGGCAAAGCCCTCAATAGGAGCAGTTCTGCTCAGCAAAACAAAGGTGCCTGAATTGCTGTAATCTGGCTGCCAGGGAGGACAATGGCCAGGAAAATACAGCACTCTGAATGTTATCATATGCTAATGAGAGGGTTCAGATGCTTTAGAAACACTGGGAATGCACTTTCCCTAAACGCTTCTTCTAAAGCTTATATGGCGTCATTTTTACTGCTATTGCAACCTTGGCTTGCCAGTGCGGGGATGCCAGACCTTGATAAAATCATAGGGTGATTCTGCTGTGCGGGCAAACCCTTTGTAATGCATCGCCTGAGAAGAGCTGGGGGTGATGCTCACCAGCAGAAGGAAAATGATTGTTCTATACCGTTTGAGTCCCATCTAAGCCCTAAAAAGACTAGCCTCTTGTCCCAGAGGAAATTTCATACCCTGTGCTGTTTAACCTAGTTCTTCTTCCCATGGAGAGTTGTAAATGGGTTCTTTATTCTACCTACAAACCTAAAAAAACTTTTTCATAAGGCTATCTCTGCCGAAGACACAGTGATCTCATTGTTGTGGCAAACACTGAACAGACCATTCTTGCAATGACACTTCCACTTCAGAGCTCTACACTACCCCTAGAAAAGGCTTTAGCAGACGTCACTTTATTTTGTATATCCATATGTTTTTTTTGTTTATTTGTTTTACCAATAGACCGCAAAGATGTCTTCTCTATGAAGCTGTGAATATTTGTCGGCAGCAGCTTGGTCCACATGGATGTTACAATGACAGTCACTGTGTTCATATATTTCAAAGAGAAACTCTGAGACCACCACAGAGCTTAGATTTGCAGAGTATGGGAAAAGCAATTCTCTGGGCTTGCAAGTTCCTCATCCAGTGCCAGGAAGCCTGGAAGCTATGATGTCCCCAGGCTAGAGTCTGAGAACCCATATAGTGGTACTAGCCCAAGCCTGCATTTTGAGGAAGTCCAGTCTGTACAGAAGAGTGCAGAGGAGGCTGTGCACCTTGACAATGAGCCAAGTGAGCCGTCGAGAAATCAAATAATTTTCTGATGGCAGCTGATTTCCTGGCAGGAAGGGTTTCCTCAGAACTCTGCATGGGTTTTGTCAGTTTGCCAAAACCCACCCATTTCACAAAACATTTTGATTTCAACAAATCAGTGGTTTCCAAAAAGCCAGTGGGAAAAAAAAAAAAAAAAGAAAAAAAGAAAAAAAAAAAAATTAAAAGGAAAAAGAGCTGCTTAAAGACAAAGTTCCCAACCAATTCAAATGGTTTCACTCAGTTTTCCCAAAGCTATAAATCAGCGCAATTGCTGTGTTTCAAAACAGGAGCCCCCAGTTGTGTTTGCCAGTTTGGAATGGTCTTACATACCACGTCTTGCGATGGCTGACAGCACTGCATTGTGCAAATCTCCTGATCAAACGATAGCTGTATGCCTGGATATAGCCTCCCGCTCTCTTGTGAAGATTCTCCAACAGTCTCCAGCACAATGTCCATGTGCCTGTTCCCCAGGAGGATGAATGGCTACAGCATCGCTCTTACCACAGAGTCCTTCATTCAAAACAGAAACTGCAGGCTATGGAGCATGTAGTATGTTCACTGCTTTTCTGTGTCCTGCTATCTTAGACTGTAATTCAAACAGGACAGGTAACAAGCAGCAAATGCATCCAGGTGTGTCCGGCAGTCACTAACAACCAGAAGACAAACTATCCTGCCAGGGACACCAGGTGACTCACGTGGCTCCCTGTCTGGACTAGGTCAGTGTCACGGCAGCTTCTTGAGGTAGCAACAATTCCAATTTAAAGCACCAGCAGAGCCAGCCTAGAGGATTCTTAACCAGCTTTGTATTGAGTGCCTTTTCTTGTGATTCCTCCCATTTATTCTCAAATTGAGCATCTTGGGCTTGGTACTCTTGTTGGATGATTGAACAGAAGATCTTATGCAGACTAAATGAGAGATATTGGCATTTGACAGCATGGATGTCATGAAAAATCAAGCAAACCTCAATCTCCAAAAGCATTTAGGTGGCTGCAGGTCAGACACATCAGGACTGCTGAGCAGGATTTATGTCTAAGTGACATTCTCCAATTTTGATTGATTTAACAAATTGGCATTCTTGCCTGCATCCATAGACACAACTGGTTTATTATTCAGAGCACTTCCACGTAGCGCGGATTTCAACCAGGATCAGCCCTGAGGACAGGTGATACTCTCCTCCCTGCCATGCATGGTGACATCATTCCCATGATGTGCAAGAAGATATAAAGCAGAAAGTAGGTGAAAGCCACTGTATTGCACTTTGAATAATGAAATCAGAGTGTCTGTGCCAGAATACTGGGAACGTGCTGCTCTTTTACTCAGGCAACATGGGCCTTACAGCCAGTCTTTCTCATGTCCACCATTCCACTCTGGATCCCACCCCAGGCTACCTCCTTGGTGCTCCTTGGCTGCAGAGCCAGGCTGGGGCCTCAGGAGCTGGTGAGGACAGTGGATTCAGGGAGCTTGTGAGCTCAGAGAGGGGTATCAGTATTTAAGCAGGAAGTAACACATTTTTAATTAAAGCAACAAGCTGGGACAAGGCATGAAGCAAGAGGAAGGCAGCTAGGGGACCACCAAAATATGTGGGAATGAAGATTTGACCACATAAGTATTACTGCAGTGTAAGCCTCCTGCAGTTCACCAGTCACATCAAAGTTAGGGGCTGCGTGGACAGGCCACTTGTTACATCTAAACAACAGAGTTTGTAGAGCTATAAACTGCCCATGCAGACAAGCCTTTAATGTTTCAATGAGAAAAACAGAAACTGCAGTCACTCAAGCTGAGCCAGAGCCTTGTATGTCAGTAACATGCTTCTGCTGCTGTGGGAAGTTGCGCTGCTCTCTTAAATAAGCTTCCTTCATGTAGCAGAATTAGATGTGTCATTTCTGCAAAATTTCTGGCAAAGGCTTCTGTTTATTCAGTATAATTCAACAGCATACTTTAAGAATACTGGGGAAACCTAGCAGTGCTACCTTAGCACTAATAAATACAGTACAACCCAAGCAACCACCCTGAAACCAGAAAAGCTGCTTTTTATAATGGCTGTTTCTAATAATGGCCGACTCCCTTGGTTCATATCTTTTCAGCCTTTCACAAATGCTGTGGCAGACTGTGCAAAGCCCTGGGATTGCAAACTGCACAAAATGAGGACCTCTGCAGGGAGATGTGCCACCAGGTAGCAAAGCCATGAAGCAGCAGAGGTAATCCATCAGCTGGTTTAAAGACAAGCTCCTCACTGTTTTGCTAGCCCACATTCAACCCCAGAAGAATGTGGGGATGTTTACAGTCTTAGCGTCCCTAACACCAGTACAGCTGCAATTTCAGCTTGCCTGGCAAAACGATCCCACCAAGTGCCAAGGCAGTCAACATGCTACTCCCTCAATGCAGTCTATTAGCTACGTGTGCGCAGCAGTTTGGAAAGGTTACATGGTCACTGGCAGAAAAAAGTATAGCTCAGAGGAAAACCTAAGGTGGAAGGAGAAGCTGGGAAGACCAAAGGCTGAGCATGAAGCTGGAGGGATGTGCCTGACTAGATGTCCCCTCTGGAGGAGTTTCTTGAGGAGGACAAGAGCCCAAGTCCTGGGCATCTGTGCCCTCTAGTGGCTAATAAAGGAGTGGAAGCAGAGGAGGTCACTCCTGACCCAACCTTCATCAGCCAGAAGAGTGGTACAGCCCTGCCCATCTTCTGCAGAAAAGGCACCACAGGGATTTACAGGGGATAACAGTGCTGGCCAGAGGGGTAAAGGCAGTTAAAATGCCCCAAATCCCTCTTGTGACAGGGACCTGTAGGGTAGCGCTCTCTCCAAATAACATATGTCCCTACTGGAACTGATGAGGCAGGAAAAAAATCCACTTGGGAGGCTTGGAGGCCCCTTTTCCACAGTCCTCTCTACCGCCAAAAGCATTGCGCTGAGCTAATGGCCTTGTAACTTTGTTTTGATTTCCCAAGCAGTCTTGAGTTACCTAATATCTGGCTGGCTTCCCTCAATGGCTTTCCAGCAAAGTTGTTCTCAAACAGTTTTCATTAGATACCAAATACTAACTATCATGAAGTTCCTCCTGAAACCCCTGTTAATATTATCAAAGGCCTTGATGCTAACCTTGCATCTCTTTCCTATAATTTTTCTTTCTGCCTGCATTGATAATCTTTAACTTACTTGGACAGGAGATACTGACAATACATAAGTTTATGTTTAGAAACAAATGTGTACATGTGTATGTAAATGCACGCATCCACATACACACATACATGTATATGTGTATGTGTACATATTCTGACAAGTGGTTAAAAGGAGATGTCTGTGATCAGGTTATTTATGATGGGACTTGAAACAGGAAGAAAAAGTGTAGCAGTAGGGAATGGTACTGCATTCGGAAGAGGTTTTAGATGGGGGCAATGCAGCAACTTTAGGAGATTCACAGCTCAAAGGTCATCTCTCTGGTACCTTTCAAGCAAAACAAAAAAAAAAACAAAGCCCAGGCAAATGCTAGTTTATGTTTGTGAAGGAACCATAAAGTGCCACATACCATTGGGCCAACCCCTCTTCCCCTAAATTGCTGCCCAGTCACCTATAAAGGCAACAGGCAAATTCAAGGACCTCAGAGACCATCCACCTTACTCATTTCTGTAAAAGCATAAGACCTCTTGAATGTCTATTCAATATCTGACTTGTAGGACTATTTTGTAGCTAAGACACAGCAGCTCCTAGAGCTCTTTGGCAGGTGGAGAAAATGTGAGTAACATGCATCCAGCCAACTCAAAAAACAATAGGTGAATCATCTGCTGCTTTGCCATCCTCCCTGTCCTTTAAATCTCTGGGAAAACTAATAAGGATGCTTAGGCTTAAGCCACAGAAGAATGACTGACAACCTAACATCTGATATTCTTGTGTTTCAATGTGCTGACCATATATGTTGTGATAATTGGGCGCGCTAAAGATTCCAGCCCGTATCCACAAGATACCATTTCAGGTATTCAGAGATGGCTGCTTAAGCCTGTACCACAGTCACTGAATTTATTTCAGAAAGCATCAGTAATCTCAGTGATTGCTCTTTATCTGAAGACCTTGGAGCACCAGCACTATAGAGCAGCTCTAGCTCTACATGGCTCCCAAAAGTTCTCCATGCTCCAGTCAAATATGAAGCGTGTATTTATGGCTCACATTGGAATGAGACACCCAAATTTGTCTAAGCAGGGACCATATTAGTCAAAACTTACATTTTTCTGGTAGTCACTGTTCTATCTCTTTTCTGTTTTGGAGGGGATTTTATTTGCAATGAACATGTTGGCATCAGTCTCCCAAAACCATGTTATAGATTTGGTGGAGGAAGAGTTCTATCTCAGGGCTGCCTTGATAGCTCATTTTGAGACTTGATTTGAATGAAGCTTAAAAATCAGAAAAGAAACAGAACATTTTCTTTTTTAGGGAGCTTTTCTATGATTGTGTGAAGGGAAACAAACCATTAATAAAATTTTGCTTAGCAGCACATCTAAAGAATTTTATCACTGCATACTTTTAAAAACGAATCATTTCCTATTCTTTTTTCTGTAATAAGGATGTGTCAAGCACACATACGCCTACCTTTCAAGAAACTGTTTATGCTGCAAATATGATTAAATCAGGGGACTGTATTTTAAGCAGCAGTGCTCAGATTATGGTACAAACTATTTTGATCTTGTTATTGTAGTGTATTAGTGCATTTAAGCCACATTGGATATTTATCTTAGGAGCTCTTACCCTCACACAGAATGCTACAAAGATCTCTCAGCAGGAATGTAAATTGAGATTGTCAAGCAATGAGAAAAGGATCCTCACTTTTTTGTTATGATACAAACAAAGCACTAGATTGGCTTGCAAGCATGGCATCCCAGGGGCGTGTGTGAGACAGTTACGAATCAGACGAACTTTCACAAATTTTAACATGAACAAGAACTTGCTCAAACATTAATTTCACCAAGCATTTTTCCGTTTGTTAACTTTCTCTTGCTGTTTCAGAAACCTGCAAGGAGTGGAAGTAGAGCATGCTAGCTGTAGAAACAATTAGCCTGGCCTGTGAGCAGTATAGCAGAATGCGATCATAAATGAGATGGCTCCAGAGCCTGCAAAAAGAACATGGACAGCAAACGATCAGCTGCCTATGGGAAGGGAATTGAAACTAATACCACTTTAATCAAGCCATTTATCTGACAGGCAGATAAAACTGGATAAAGATCTTTGTAGCAGGATTCATTCGATCTGTCAAGCAGTGGGAGCTGGGGGAGTATAAATTCCGAAATAACCAATCCATGTAAAGAAATCTACTGCTTTACTGATGCAATTCTGTCAGCAAAAGGACAAGACTTGGGCTTAGCTGTAAAACTTCATCTCCTACTTTTAAAGCACTTGAGACTCAAATTGTTTCCAGTCTGTGTTCAGAGCAGCATCCCCCCAGTGGCCTGCCAACTACTTATTCAAACAGGACCTCAGTGCCCTGGGCCCGAGGCCATGCCTTTGAGGGCATTTAGACTACTGAAAAGGCAGATAACTGCTCTCTGGTTCACACCCAGCTAAAAGCTTTCAGAAATCTGTTGGCTTTAGGGCCTAATTTGTTTTGCTACACAGAAAATTCTTCTAGGTGCATGTCTGAATCCCTTGTGGTTTATCTGCCTTTCTTCTGCTGCTGGATCATAAGTAGTACTGGTCTGTCCAGATGGAAAACAGAAGAGTCAATAATAACCAGCTCAAAGTGTTCACACTGACTTTCTGGTGTTGAAGGAACTGGAGAAAATACATAAGCAATGCAGGCAGCAGTTCCCTGACCTTTGCAGACACTCACCTGTAATTCAGCCTTTTTCATAGGCAAACTTGAAGGGATGAGGATGCTCCTGACTTCTCCCCACAACCTCTGCCAGACCTCTGCAGGGTCTCACTGGGACTCATAATCCTCAATTTGAGAAAAATGGTGTTATAAATACATAGAAGTGACATACGGACTGATTTGGTCATAGAAGTGGAGAAGAAAGTAGCAGAGCAGTCCTACACTTCAACACCACCCAGAAAAGACCAGATTTATTTTTTTTTTGCATTTTGGGCTTCATAGTGAATTCAAATATCAAGGTCTATTTCTTCTTTCATGTCTCTGTGATTCAGAAGTAACATGAGAGGAGAAGCTTACCACTGAATCTCAGATGAAAGGTATTTGTAACTGCTACAACTTCCAATTTTAAAAGAAAGTATTTTAATTATGATGCAATGCAGTGGGAGTTAAAGAAGCTTACATTTCTGTCTATTTTAGACAGTGCCCAATCCTTTTCTTTTTTCTTTAATTCCAAGGCAACTCTCCAGTTGACTTCATTATGAGCACGGTGTGATACGCATGAGCTGACACGGAAAAGCGCAACAGATCCATATGGTGGATATTAAGATACAGCACTTCTACGAGGATAAAACCTAATTCCATGATCACATAGAGGTAAAACAGGACTTCTTTCAGTTAAGTCAGGGATACTTCACTGGTACAAATGTAGTGCAACTCTATGTATTACTTCAAAAAAGGAGTGTAGTAACCATTTTTCTACACTCATTAACCTGTAACTAATCTTAACTTTAGGCTGCTGAGCAGACTGATTTGCTGCAAAAAATGTACCTACATGCCTAATGGCAGGGCACAAGCCAGCTTATGGTCCAAAAGCCATTTGGACATCTTAGCTTGCAGCAGCACCTATACTAGCAAACCCTGACTTTTGGTGGTCCTGTTGCCACAGGCAAAGTTCTGGACTTGCAAGGCCACGGGGTTTCAGTGCTACAGAACTGTCCCCTGATGGTTAGCCCGTAGTTTTCCAGGTTGCTCTCAGTATGCTCACAAGAACCAATGTTATTCCTCATAACTATGCAAAGGACTTGGTGTATTTATTCATTCTGCATTACAGTTTTGAAGGCATTCTGCAAGGAAAATGTTACATATGTGAGAATATTTGGTTAATATGAACCTCTATAAATTAAAAACTTTGTGAGTCTGTTTCTCCATCAGATGGGATACAGTTTTCAGCAGTGACATAACAATTTAGATGCCAAGGATATGTTTCCAGAGAGACAGGTGCTTAAATCTCATTGAAAATCAAAGGGAAATAAATTTGTGAGTCCAATTTAAAAGCAGAATTTGGGTATACATGAAAGCATTGCTTACCTAGCCTTGAGAAAGCCTTTTGCTGTCAATTTAAGGAACCCAATCTCTGCATTCTGGGCTGAACAGCTTCATATATTAAGAGAGGAGAACAAATTCTCACTACTGTGGAGATTAGTGGCTGAAGTGTTATGTTTAGGGTGATGCAAGTATTCAGAATAGATAACACAGTGTTTCACATTGGCCTGAAGCTATTCAACAGCAGGTCCTTCACTCCTGAACAGGGAGACTTTCACTGAATTCAGTGCAGTTTCTCTGCAATGTGGAGTAGGCAGGACTCTGGCCCTATCACTGTATCACCTCAGTTGTTGGTTCACTATATGTGGGAGGAGAAGGAGTTTATAAGCTCTGATGGTGCCCTCCATGAAGATCAAAGCACCCACACCAGCAACCAAACCACAAAAACTTTCTCAAGGTGAATTTTGGTGCAGAACTCTGCCTTTTGGTGGTCTGTGGCTTCTTCCCCTGAAGAAGCACACACTGCAAATAGGGCTGCTTGGAAGAGACCATGCCACAACCTGCATGAGAAGGGACAGAGAGGGATGTCCTGCCACCACCCCATGGAGTGGAATTAAATTCCCATTGACAGCAGTTTGTTCATTGCTCCACCAGCTCTGACCAACACCCATGAAAAGCCACCTGCCTCTCAGCCACTGCTGGATTTGCTGCATAGGGAGGAGCTGGTTACCAAAGTAGTACCAGAGCAGATTCACTGGAAAATAAACAGTGGGAAGAGATTGAGAAAGTGACCCAAGCCTGAAACACTGTGATTGAGTTTGTGTTCTGTTCCTGGGAAGACAGTGTTTAACCTTAAAGGCACAGGGAAGGATGGACACCTCCTGTGTTTGTCATAGGAATACAAAGAACGAATAGTACTTCCCCAGGGCTCAGTATTGGGGTCAGTTTTGTTTAACATCTTTATCAACGATCTGGAAAAGGGCATCTAGTGTACCCTCAGTCTGTTTTCAGATGACACCAAGTTGGGCAGGACTGTCAATCTGCTTGAGGGTAGGAAGGCTTTACAGAGGGATCTCCACAGGTGGATCAATGGGCCAAGGCCAGTGGTATGAGTTTCAACAAGGTCAGGTGCTAGGTCCACCACTTGGGTCATAAGCGTGACCAGCAGATCATGGGAGGTGATTCTCCCCCTCTACTCTGCACTTGTGAGACCCCACCTGGAGTACTGTGTCCAGCTCTGGAGTCCTCAAGATAGAAAGGNTGTGGCTGCCCCATCCCTGGAAGAGTTTAAGGCCAGGCTGGATGGGGCTTTGAGCAACCTGCTCTAGAGAGAGGTGTCCCTGCACATGGCAGGGGGTTGGAACTTGATGATCTTTAAGGTCCCTTCCAACTCTATCCGTTCTATGATTCTATGATAACAACCCCATACAGTGCTACGGGCTTGCAGCAGAGTGACTGGAAAGCTGTCCAGCAGAAAAGGACCTAGGGGTATTGTGTGACAGCTAACTGAACATGAACCAGCAGTGTGCCTAGATGGCCAAGAAGGCCAGTAGCATCCTGGCTTGTATCAAAAATAGCGTGGTCAGCAGGACTAGGAAAGTGATTGTCCACCTATACTTGACACTGGTAAGGCCACACCTCAAATACTGTGTTCTGCTTTGAGCTCCTCACTACAGGAGGGACATTGAGGTGCTGAAGGGTGTCCAAAGAATAGCAACAAAGCAGGTAAAGGGTCTAGAGAACAAGTTGTACAGGAGCGGCTGAGGAAACTGCGGTTGTTTAGCCTGGAGAAAAGGACACTCAGAGGAGAGTCTCTGGTGTCTACAGCTACCAGAAAGGAGGATGTAGCCAGGTGGGTGTCAGTCTCTTCCCAAATAAGAAGTGATGGGACAAGAGGAAACAGCCTGAAGTTGCACCAGGGGAGGTTTAGATTGAATATTAGGAAAAAATTCTGCACTGAAAGGGTTGTCAAGGATTGGAACAGGCTGCCCAGGGAAGTGATTGAGTCACCGTCCCTGTAGGTATTTTGAAAGAAGTGTAGATGTGGTGCTGAGAGACATGGTTTATTGGCAAACTTGGTGATATCAGGTTTATGGTTGGACTGAAAGATCTTAAAGGTCTTTTCCAACCTAAATAATTCTATGATTCCCTGACATCATACAGTTTTGTGTCTTGATGGTGGATTCTTCTGTATCTAGCAAAGAGAGACCCATTCTGAGTCATTTTTCTGTTTACACCTAAGCCTCTGAGGGACCCAGAACTCCTGGAGATGCCTGGTTTCCTGATTTGGGACTTTCCTTTCCTCCATTAAAAGAGATCTGAGGAGACGATGTGGCTGTTTCTTGGTGCAGCTAACTGCCTTCCCTTCTTGAACTGTAGCTGAGTTCATCCTTCGTGACACCCTGCTTAAGCAACTTGAGTTTTTTCCAATTAGATCTCTGCTACATTTATTTCTGTAACTTGGCAGCATCAGTACCTGACTCTGGGAAGCTTACTTCCAATTTGTTAATAGTCTTGTAATGCTTAGTTTAAAGGCATTAAAATACATAAATTATTATATTTCCTTTGTTTGCTTCCTATATTCATGTGAGCAAGGGACTACAAAAATTGCATGAAGTTTTGCATTTTCCCCTTCCCTCACAGTGGCACCAGCCCTTGAATACCCATCACACTTTCACAATCCAGAAATCCAAATCTCAACACTGATGTACACCCAAAACCTGTTCTCAGGCTTCCACCAGTGCCATCAATCAGCTTTTTTTAGGAATGTCAGTCCCTCACGTCTTTCGCACCTCTCTGTCATGTGCCAATGTGATTGGTACTGCTGGGAATGATCTCCCCACTCCTCCTAAATGCGGTCTTGGGCTGTCGGTGATGCAGACATGCAGACAGGAGAAACGCAGACCCTTGAAGAGTGTCAGGTGGCCATCTGCCAGCCAAGGCACAATATGGTGGCTACTGCCAAGCCAGCTGGGTCCTCACTCTTCCAGCTGGTACAAAAGTTGCCAGGCAGCCTCCGCTCCAAGAATATTCAAGCATTTGGGGCTATAATCTATGCCATGTGTTTCTCTGTTTTCACTGCATAGTGGGAAATAATTTATTCACATATGCTAAATTGTATTTTTAATTTTCCACAAACAGCTCATTGTGAAACTCAGTTCTGGCATTAACTAGAAAATGCGGTACTTTGCTCATTGTGTATATTATTATAATGGTCCTTTTTTGTTTAATCTAAATATTGTAGCTCATTTATTTTCTTGGATGTGACAACGAGCTCTAGGCTGCATAGTTTTGCTGCAGTCTACTAGTTAAATGATTATTACTTAAACATTTAATAAATAATTAGGGGATAATTATTTTTTTTGCTGGATGACATCTACACCCTTTTGTCCACAAGAATCTCTTATATTCTTTTTTTTTTTTTAATGCATATTGAGAGCCTGTAGCATACTGATGGTTGGCATTCTAAACAAGAAGGGGTGAAGAGAATTTCTTCTGAACATTTCAGTATCACTCAGTTCTTGAAAGAACTGAAAATGGCCCCTTTTTCATAAAAGAGACACTGTCATCAAAGAAAAAAAAAATGGGAATAGAGCCCGGGACATTTATTTTGAGATTCAGAGATCTTTACCACTTGAGTTCAATGGGAATTTCCTACTGTTAGCAACGGTACAGAACTTCTAAACTTTCTTTGTCTGTAATCAGACATTAGATGATAACTAGGTATGTCCATACATATTTTTAATTCTAAGCCTTTCCCTGGAGAACAAAATCTGCTTCAGTTTGCACAGAATTAAAAGATATCAGTGTCATTTTCATTTCTCCTCCGAATCTTTAAGTTTAAGTTTACTCTTCGTGGCTTATTTTGGTGCTTTTTTTCTATCTGGAAAAACATAATAAAATCTTCCAGTTTCTTGTCCTTTTCTGCCATATACATTCTGCACATTCTGGTCACATGCAGCCATCATTCCACAACAGAAATAATTCTCACATTAAGCACTTAACAATTGAACAGTTACAGACAAATAATTTCTGAAAAGCTATTTAATCTATAACCCAGGGGAATATGATTTCCAAACTCCTTTTAAGTCAAGCAGAAAAAGAATGCCTGGTTCTATATCTCCTGCTATTTTATTTTAATTGAAGTTTGTCACATTCTGTATACTGTCTTCCAAATGCCTCACCCTTTTTTCATCAGGAGGGGCAATTCCTAGAGACGTGTGAAATGTTTCATTTGAACTACAAAAGTCTGGAAGCACACTTACTGTGAATTCATCCTGCATTTGCTAGTCATCAGTGAATCGCTAAACTGCTCTGTCTGCTGAGTTGTCTGCAAGCTTGTGTCTGCTGTCACTTGGCAGGTGTTACAGGCTCTTGTCCTCAGGGTCTTCCATGGCCATCGTTCTGGGGCATTTCCAGGGACATTGTGGTTCACCACTTAGGGGCGACTCATGGTCTTTTGTGGTTTTCAGACACCTGTGCCTTGTGGCGGAACAGAAACTTCATGAAAACTTTTGTGATTTCCCATGAAACTGAAGTGTGCTGCATTTCCTTGTAGCTGAACCAGTAAACCAGAAGTGGGTCAACCCCAAACCTTCTGGGGACTATGTGCACATGTACATACACGAGTCCTGATAACTGTGAAGTTACTTCAAACCAAAATTAATTTTGAAGCTAAAGCTAACATGACATATCAAGCTGCGACCTGAAGGAGCTAAGGTCCAAGCATATGTTCTCTTCTGCCAGTACAGGGATATTAGTCACAGTAAAAGGGCCAGACTGGAGACAATAACATCTGAAATCACTTCAGCAAGACTCGGCCACCAACATTGCACAAGAGACCTCATCACCATCATGAAGCTGGGCAGTCCTGCAGAAGTAGGGGGCAATAGGGAAAACTAATTGTGTTTGTTGATGGTGTGGGATATACTACATGTGGAAGAATACTTGCCATTTCTTATAACAGCTTGTAAACCTTCAGACCTGCTCACAGCAGCAGCCACCACCCAGGAGCAATAAGCTGCGGCAGCAAGCTACCTCCCGGCCTGCAATATTCAAGTGATCCGCCTGGACAGCCTCAGTAGTCCCTGGCATTTAATACTTCTTAATCACTTGAAAGAATCAAAATGCCAATATTACATCACAAAATAAAATTATATCATCCCTGTAATTCTTATCATAGTCTATCTTTAAAATCTCTAACCCATCTGTTCAGACATCTTAAAGATTTGACAAATGGGCTCCAGCAAATCTTGCTGAGAGGGTTGAAAGCAACACCTCCATCAGGGTTGGAGTCAGCCACAGATCAAAATGTCTGGATGTCTAAATCGAAGCATGCAAGCTCCTATTATCATCAGCAGAGATGAAGGGCTTGATTCAGTTGCTCAGACACAGACATCAGGTGCCATTTGAAATGCCCTAAGGGTACCACCTTACCTCCAGCTGCCGCTCCAAAAGAGCACAAGTGTCTCACAGGCCCTGGATTATAACTGCCAGTCTCCGAGTTGTATCTATTGTCCTATGGATGTCTACAATATCCTGGGCATCTCAAATGTCTGATGCCTTCATGTAGGCAACAGAATGAATCCCCAGCCAATATACCAGAGGAGCCTGGAGAGCAGAATTGTGTGGTTTTATCAACAAAGCTACGATATGAGGAGGAGACAGGACACACCTCAGCAAGTGCCAGCAGCATCTCTGACCAGACCAATTATCAAACCCAGGAGCCTCACCTCCTTCCTCCATCCCCCTCCCTAGTAATCCAAGAGTGTTATATTTGAGTTTAATTCCTCTTAAGTTAGCTTAGCTGGAACAAAACGAGCCACAGCTGTGAAGACACACTGTAAATAGTGAATGGATTAGCAGCATCCAGCAACCCTGCTAACTTGAGCTATAGCCTGTACCTCCCAACGGGCCAGTAAACTTGTATGCAAGAATATTTCCACATTGGATGGAAGGGCTTTGTTTGTGGGTGGAATTCAAATCAAGAGCAATACATCAGTTGTTTCTGCAGCAAAGACAAGTTCTTACTATGTAAGGGTGATTTCCTTTTAAACTACATTTAAAAATGCCTTAATGAAAGGATATAATTCTCTCCTTAGATAAAATTCACATAAGCTTCTAATTGCTGTTCTGTAAGGATAACTAATTTAGTTATCTTTCAGAATTACTTGCTGTCTCAATAGCAGCTTCATATCTGGTAAATGTAATCAGATGTTTCTGTGAATCAGTCTCGTGCCACTGCAAATGGCTACAGATCAGAAAGAACTCCTTTAGAACATGCATTTGCTTTATGTGTACCAACATTGTGCTTTTACACTGAGTTCATTTGCGTTCTTATTCTGAAAATGTTTTATTTCAGATTTTGTGCTGATGCCCTATGGATAATCCATGACTTCTTAAACACACAGGTGTTAAGAAAGTCAGAATTCAACTGTCCCTTCCCGCTCTGCAGACTTCTTGCCTTTGATAGTAAAGAATGTTGGCAGGTCTAAGGAAACGCAGGTTCTGAACACAGCAGTTCTTGTGCTCTACACTGAAATCACGGTCCTGATAAAACATACATGCAGGAAACTGAAGCATCTGATCCTAACCGCCCGGTAATTTTGACTACGACCTGATCTTGCAAAGCTTATGGATATGCTTTTTTCCTAAGTCCATTCACCATAACTACTTCAAAGCTTTACTGTAGAAATACATGTGAGTTGCTGCTACATCAAGGTTTCAATGATAAAGTGGCCATGCTGTGTTTTTTATTAAGTGCTAAGATGTGACATTTTAGTTATAGCTCTCTGACACAGTAAAAGATCCATGCAAACACTGGGCTGCTTGATATGGACAGACCTTGCAGTACATTTGAGCTATACGGTTATTAAAAGCATTTCTCTAGACATTCCCTTTCCTTCTTGGATTGTTCTTGGCATTTCTCAAATATTTATGAATATTTATGAAAGCACTTACTTGTATAGTAAATGAAGTCTGTGCGTAAGTCATCAATTTCTCTGGAAATAGTTACTTTTTGTGAAAATTTTGTTAGCTCTTCAACCCAAATGCCCCTGCTGGACTTCAAATTTTGATCACAGTGTACATCCTATAGAATGTATATAAGCTTTTAATCAGCGCAACCACAATGCAGCAGATTGAATAACCACCTGAAGAAACTCAGGGAGTATTGAGCTTTAGTCTGCCCCAGAAAGCTGCTCGGTTAACAGCTTTGAAAATATGTTCTCAGCTACCAAACCTATGCTAAATCAGTTGCTTAACAGACTTATCCCAGTTAGTAGATGACTCTTTTTTTTTGATTAACCAACAGTTCTTCATAAATTCAAGGGTATATGGACAAAACACAGAGATTTATTGGTCCAATACAGCTTAGCCTGAAAGCAAAAGGAGTTTCACATTTGACTTCAAAAGAAATAAAGCTGGACCCTAAAACTATAAACAGTATAATAAACACTAGTAAAACATAATACTTATTAAAGCAGCATGAATCCTGCCCCCCAAAAGTACACATTTACTTGCTTTTATACTGTCTGTGCAACTTAATACTAATGAAAATGAAATATGGCTGGTCACAGAGGTCACACCTGGATCCTGAGAGAGTCAAACAATCCATCAGAAATAATACTATGAAATACGTTTGCATTAAGTGTTCCTAAAATTAACGTAAATTCCAAATAAATGTGTAAAATTGTTATATCTCTACTTATTTGCAAATTGATGAAAAGCAAAATTCACCAGCGTACTTTAGAACAAAATACAGGGGTGCATACTCAGTTCTAAGTTTTAATACCGGTGTACACTACAAAGCCATACATGCATTTACAGGTAGTGTAAAATTGACATTAATATAGATGGAGGTGGAAATAGGCCAAGATTGAATAATCTGATTTTATGTTTTCTTGGACTGAATACTTCATAAATTGCCTATTAACAATAGCTCACTTAGCTCTCCTAGGGGATTTTATAACATAAGACAATTTTTTCCTGGTTTTTGCCTTAGCATTCTCAATTGTTTGTGATTGGTGCAACATAGATCAATGCGAGTCTATCATAGCAAGGACTAAATGAAGCATAATTTGAAGGTGTCCTGATTTAGCACTGTCGGAGACTAATCAGATTCGCTTTTTAAAAACCACTGGAGAAAGGTCTCTCATGTTGGCAATGCACTTTCCCAGTGAAGTCTGGTGTATCAACACCATTCTTTTGCTGTTTACAAGGAAATTGAGCAAAGGAAAATGATTTTCAATTTCAGCCTCCAGCCAGCTGTACTATCAGGCAATGAAGCATGATGCTAAGTGCAGAACAGCAGCTTGTCTGGTAGACGGTAAGTAGTTAAGTAGCTTTGGTCCAGAAAAGCTTTTATGTTGTCCTTGGGTTTTGAACAATAAGATTTCTTTTCCTAAGCTGTCTTCCTGTAAGAAAAAAATACCAAAAACCTAAAAAACAACATTCACCATACTTGTATTTATTGTGAAAAGATGAGACTCTCCCAGCTCTATAGAGCAGTGAGCCTCCAGGTGTAGACCAGATAATGGATGTTTCATTTCATTTCCTTCTCTTGTGCCTCCATGAAAGGAAACCCAGACATTGCCATATTGCTGCAGGATGTTGACCTTGAAAGCATATGCCAAATTAGAGAAGTGTATTATTCCTGTGTAATTCTTGAGTACAAACAGGAAAGAGAGACTTTACTTTCCATTCCATATAAATAAGAGAGAAATACCGCACCTCTACAGGCTAACAACAAAGATCTATAAATATATAAAGATACAACTGAATTAAATTTTCAAAGAGGTAACATTTCCTTTTATTTCCTCTGTTTTGTATGACAATGAGAATGAAACAAATAATGTGTTTAGAAATGAGTGTAGCATTTGCTGAAGACTAGACATAAAAGATCCTTCTTCTACCTGAAACAAAGGACTAATAAAAACTCTGTGAAAGGGAACTTCCTGATACTAAATCTGAATAGATTTAATTGAAACTTCAGTGTGACCCTTTAATGCACAGTCATTTGAGATATTTTCACAGCCCTCTCCCCAGAGAATCTTTGTGTCTCACTGTTTTTATGCTCTGGATTTACTATGCCTTCTGAATAGGACACTGCTCATTTCCTCATTTTGCAGATCCAGAAATGAAGGTCTGATGTGGCCTTTGCAGGTCACTGAAAATCTGGAAAAGTATAGAAAACAGAACTCACATTTTGACTCAAGTCAAAAAAATCATCCTGTGTTAAGTCTTCCCTGTTGAAAAAAAATAAGAAGGGAAGGTTTTTAAGTTATCACTCATGAGATTGTACTAACATGGAAGCAAAAGAAAGCCTCGAGGCTAGAATATTGGTTGAGAGAATATGGAAAGTATTACTGATGGAAAAAAAAAAGATGGAGTGCTAAGTTACTGTGCAGGCTTTCATGTGGTACAGTTGGACCTCTACACATTTGTGGATGAAAACAAAATTCAAGTTAGGGTTACAGAAATTGTACTAGCAATTTGACCAAGAGGTGTAATTAAAACTGCTGAATCACTGGATTCACCACAGCACAAGTGTTGGAAAAACTCAGATTTATACATTGTCTTGTGTCTTCCATTGCCTTTTTACAATGAATATCCTGTTCTCTGCTTAATCCTCATAAATGATGTACAATGAACCCTCACTTACCAGAAATGCCATTATTTGAATCAGGGTCATGTTCAACTTTAAATGAGGTTTGTATAACAGAACCATCTGGCTTCCCCAAGGTCACACAGCTCTGCAGGACTAAGGTGATTGGGACATACTGTTTTACTAGGAGTGATTTGTTCTTATTTTGTCCATCTGAACTCTGTGGCCTTGCACAATCTCCAGGAATTTTGGTCTTGTTCAACTCAGTGGCCATATCATATTGTCAGTGATTAATGGTTCAGAACTAGAGTGTGTTAAACATAGCTATTTTTCTTTATATTTTTATATGACGAAAAGTGTTTGTTTGCATGGCACCTTATTTTCAAAATTACACCTCAATTGTATGTAACATTCTGTAAGTATAGTCTAAATTTTATAGTGTGAGTCATCCTAAATTTCCCTACTTTGGTCATATTGCCTTAAGCATCACCAAAATCCAAATAAATTGTTTGTGAGCAGGTTTGATAAAGGCAGAAAGAAGGAATACAAAGATTCTATGTCAGACCTCTTTTGTTTTCTTTCTTTTTTTTTTTTTTTCTTTCTTAAAGAACAATCTGAAAGAGAAGGTAAGAGACCCCCGGGAAACGGACACAGAAAACTTCTCAGTAGCTGAGGTAGATGGGATGGAAAAGTATAGCTGAGGCCAAAGGAAAGCAGCAAAATAGATTTAATACTCTGACAGCAGGGTAGTAGGAAAAGATGTGGGTAACTAATGCTGGGAAGGAGAGAAGACTCAGTGAAGAATAATCTACAGTTTGTAAATCAGAGTATGCAAACATTTGCATCTTCAAAGTGATGATATTTTAAACCAGATTTTTATCCAGATGTCACATACTTAGCCCTGGGAGAGAGCTAGGACATCTTGGAGAAAATCAAGGAGGGAGCTGAAGGGAAGGAAGTGTTGAAGGTGGAGGTAGATGATACACTCATTAGAGGCAAGAGTAATGAAGAAGGCAAGCTAGACAGAAACCCCATCCCTGAATAGCAAGATGTGAGAAGTAAGAAGGCTCCACAAGAAACAGAAAAAAAAAGCTGAGATAGATAAAAATGGGCTCATTACAGCTGCAGCCCAGAGTTAATGTGGAGAAAAAAGAAGTTAAAGAATAAGAAAATGTTGAAAACAGTGCTGTGAGGGTGAATTACATTTTGCTAGGATCAGCATTCACTTACTTATTAGGGAAGAAACCAGCTGAAGGAGAGAATGCACAACACTTAATTCAAGTGCCTAATGTTCTTAATGTCCCAGCACTTAAATCCAGAGGCCAAATATCACCAAAAAATACAGATGAATCAAAAAATAAATGCAAGGGCTGTCAGAGAGACAGCCAACATTAGAGAAGTTGTCATAGGTGTGTGTGGATTCAATAGATGAATCAGAGGAGAGCAAAGGGAAGATGGTGTGGATCAGCAGGGGAGTAGCCAGAGGAAAGCCCAAAGGGGTAGGTGGGAAGGGAACAAGTAAGCATGGATGGGAAAGGGAGAGGAGCAAGCACTGCTGAGGGTAGCATGTGTTGGCCACAAAGATTGGTCTCGGCTTCAGATCCATAAAGCAATATTGTTCTGTAAAGAGAAGGGCAAAGGCAAGAGCAGGGACATCATTGCACCGCAAATCAAAAAGGAGATTAATGGAAGTAAGTGAATGGTAGGGAATTGGATTGATCAGTGATGTGGAATGAGTGTAGGGAATGAGATGAAGGGAATAAAGCAGCCAGAAATAACCAATTTGTGACACTGATAAAGTGGAAAGAAGAAATGAGGCCAAAAGGATAGTAGAAAGGAGACAAAAGGCAGATGGGCACTGCTCTGTGGCCAATGAAAGAAAGATGATTCAGACAGGAGATATGGGCAGCCAAATGGTCTTACTGCCGTGTTTGACCTTGAGGACAGCAACAGATATTAGCTGGATTTTGAAGACTGGAAGTTGTTGCAAACATGAAGGAGGTGATGCAAGCGAGAAGTTCATAATGAGGGTAAACTAAATTCTTCAGAGAAGGATTAAAAAAGTGGTGAACTACACTGAGAAAAAAAAGAATATGTGAGCCAAAGCAAACCACAAGTCAGGAATAAAACCCATCCCTTTGAAGAGTGTAAAACTAGTCAAAAGAAATGACCACAGACTTTCATGTCTGCAAAACCATTTTTCCATTCTTTTGGTTATCTATCTGAATTGCCAATTATTAGATTTTGACTCTGTAAATGCCTAGAATGACCAAGATCATTCTTTACTTATTGCTGCAGTGAATCTTGCGGAATGAAACTTGAGTGTATAAATGTTGAAACATTGCTTGTTCAGAATGATTCATTAACGTCATGGAATAAATAAGCAGATAACATCGCTAATTTGATTCAAAGCCCTTGAATACACTTCATGCATAAACTCTGACCTTTGTTGAATCAATGTTTTAAATCCTTCCTGAAGATAAACTGCACTGGAACATCTCCAAGAAACTCGATGACCAAAGCATGCTTTTTTATCCTGTCAGTCACTTTTGTATTTGGGTGGAGAGTACAGAGTTGGGAGGGGAGGTGTGAAAGCAATGACATGATAGCAGGGATCTGCTTGGGACGCATGGGAGTAAATAAAAGGTAAGGACGGAGAAGAGGGATTTATATTTTTTTCACAACAAAGTGACAGCTGTTATGTCATGAGTCCATACTTGTCCTGATCACTTTGCTTGTGTGCTGTCTTTTTCCCCCACCCCACATCTGTCTTTGTATGCTTTCTGGGAAATCACTACCTTCCCCTGTGTCTGGAAGGAAACAAAACATCTTTTTGGCACCAGAGCAAACTCCATAATGAAGAATGTGATTATAACTGTTGAAGGATATGGATTCATCTTTCAACTTTGTAAATTATTTACTGTGATTCAGAGTTATGAATTCCTTTGGGCCAAGGCTTTCACTCTGAAGCTGTTGCAAGACTTACCATATATTGTTGATATGACTAAAATTCAGGGTTGGAAGAAAACTGGGGCCAAGATTTTGAAGCACTAAGCAACTGCCCTAAAGCCAAATCCTTTAAAATGTCACAGGTTGGATATCTAAAACTGGATATGTGTCAGTTTTTCATGTTACTGAAATTATATCAATAATAATGATAATAAATATTATAATAGTATCTAATATTTATATACTGCTTATCAACCTAAAGCTTTGTCCAAATGTTTTTTCCCAAAGAGGTAATCAGACTTAGAGAGATCTAGGAGGTTGTCAAATGAGGAGCTTTTCAAAAGCAGCTACAGTTCTTATAACACTTCAGATCATGGTTCCTATTTGAATGTTCAAACATCTACAGTTGACTCTGCTGCTGTGTGTTATTCATGAATGCAGAGGCAATGCTCCTTCAATATTAAAGGAACTACAGTAGTATCATAATGATAATAGAGTTGTAATAGCATGTCTACAAAACTATGACAATAAGAAGCCTTGACAGGTGGCAAATACCTTATCCTTACTTTTCTTGAGTCCGCCAGGTCCAAGAGCAAAGATACTTGTCATGTCCCCGTAATTTGCAGTACAAGGATACTCATGCAGCAGTGACATGTCTACTAGCTTTCTCTTAATGCTATATGTTGCAGTGTAAGCTTCCCATGCGTTTGATGCCTTCAATATTTTTCATAATCTTGACAGAAGATGGGTTAACAATTCAGTATCTTCTATTCAATCCCTTGGGACAATTTGCTTCACACTCAAAGGTATTCTTCAACAAGAGAGATGCAGGAGTTCATCCTGTGTGTTTTAATTAATAAAGAAGTTTTTGTAGAATCAGGTCGGCTATGCAGGGTGAAAGAAAACACCTGTATAACATACACAACAAATCCTATCTTAAGGAGTGCAGTAATTGTAACTACTTGGAATCATAGAATGGTTAGAGTTGGAAGAGACGTCAAAGATCATCGAGTTCCAACCCCCCTGCCATGTGCAGGGACACCTCTCTCTAGACCAGCTTGCTCAAAGCCCCATCCAGCCCGGCCTTGAACACTTCCAGGGATGGGGCAGCCACAACTTCTCGGGGCAACCTGTTCCAGTGCCTCACCACCCTCACAGGAAAGAATTTCTTTCTAGTATCTAATCTAGATCTCCCCTCTTCCAATTTAAAACCTCTTGCCCTATCACTCCACTTCCTGACAAAGAGTCCTTCTCCAGCTCTCCTGTAGCTCCCTTCAGATACTGGAAGGCTGCTATCAGGTCTTCCCATAGCCTTCTCCTCTCCAGGCTGAAAAACCCCAATTCTCTCAGCCTGTCTTCAGGAGAGGTGCTCCATTCCTCTGTCATCTTTGTGGCTCTCCACTGGATCCGTTCCAACAGATCCATGTCCTTTCTATCTTGAGGACTCCAAAGCTGGACACAGCACTCCAGGTGGGGTCTCACAAGTGCAGACTAGAGAGGTATTTATTTTGTTAAGTAAAAGAAATAGACTATAAACAAACTGCATACAAAGCATTTCTTCTCAGGGTCTTTCCTACAGTCTTTAAAGAAACACTCTTTTTCCTATAGTCTTTAAAGATTTACAATGTATCTGACAGTTGTCATAAGGAAATCTGTTTTCTCTTTGCATCCTTAAGTTACTGAAAAGACTTGACCCCCAAGTGAAATTGAGAAATATTTTCCTTTATCCTGTAAAGTTTCCAGATGGCTAGAATCTAGACTGATTTCTTCTTCCAGAGTGTAACAGCCAAGGATTTACACAATGCCAAGTAAACTGTTGTTCTGATTCCAAGCTCGCCTATACCATTTTGCAGGGTCCACAAAAACGGGAGCAGTGGGTTTCTGTCAGGATAGCTTTATCAGCATACAGAAAAGCCTTTCTTATGGTCCGTATGCTGAATCTCATTCATTGCTTTGCTGCCTTGTTCTAGCAGGCTCCCCAACAGTGTGATTTTTTGTACAGCTTTTCTCTCAGGAGATCTGAAAGTTATGATGACTTCTATCCAAAAGGGTATTCAACATTAGCAGATTTTTGTTTCTGGCTGGAAATTGAAGATCTGTCAATACAAGCCATATATATCTATGTCAGTTATGGTGAAGATTTTCCCACAAGTAGCACATGCATGCTAAGTTTTAGAGTAAATAACAGATCTCTGAAGAATCAAAAGAAAAAGCTCAGAACATAAATTAGTCACTGCTATGTATCAACCAAAAGGGAGGATAAGTTACAGAGAATGGACAAAAACCAATGACACAACTGGCAAAAAAACGGTAATTCTGCAGTTATGCCAACTTATACCACACTTATTAGTACAAAAAAAAAAATGTTGCTACATAGTATCCCCTCCCTCATTTGAACATTTACAAAATATTTGTTATCCAGATTGCAATTTTCAAGCAGTCCTGAGAGGCAGAAGTCCTCCTCCCTTTCCTGTGTGAACAATATTTCACTCATGCCATCCTTCACGAGAAAAGAATGACAGTAAATCTGAAAAGCAGTGAAAGTCATCATGAATGTTATTGAACTGCATCTTCATTGAGCATTGGTCTTTCTACAGGATTGTCCCTGCAGTAGGTTTGCAGCAAGTGTTGATTGATTTATCCATTCTTTGCCTTACAAGCTGGATGATGTTAACACCAGTGGAATGTATCGTGTTATAGTTATGTCTGTATATCATTTGCCTGTGTTATGGTCATGTATTTCTCCTGGTGACTTAAACTGAATTTCAAACACTACAAACAAGCGGAACCACATGTATTTCCCCTAAATATTACAGAATTTATCAGGTACAAAATTAATACATTTTTTTATTCCCTACTAGTGAAGTATTAGGAGCCTTAAAGAATAATAGTAAGCCATCAGTTGGAAAACAAATTGGGAGACTGTCAGGTTTATGGCAAGGGCAGACACTGATTCAAGGGAACAAAAACTCTGCAGTGGAGAGATAAGAGGTAAAGAAATGAGGCTCTTCTTCGTTCTCTGATACCCTGTCATTGCCTGAGTGCAAATTGCTGACCGTGTCCTAATTCCTGAGCACATGTTTGGTCCCCACTGCCCAGACCAGGCAATGGGCACTGCTTGGAGGGTTGCAGAAAGGCTGTGACGGCTGGGTATTTCTTTCACCTGAGGACCTGAAGCAGTTCTTAGTCATCCCAGTTATTAATGATCATATGTGATGCAGCATCTTGGGGAACACAGCAGAAATTTCTACCTTATAAATTCTAGGGAGGCTCAGATGTGACACAGACATGGAAACCTTTGTTGTCTCAAGAGCAAAGTCCTTCCATCACGTGTGAGACACTAAAAGGATTTTGAAAAACACCAGCAACCCCAAGAAGTGGCAGTTTCTCCAGAGGTTAGTAGACCTTTATATTCCTGGACATCTGTGCTTCGGGTCCACACTCGGCTCCTGTGTGCCAATTCTGCTGAGAGGTCAAGCACATGGTGCCAGGAGAGCTGTGTCAGCCTCACAGAAGGAAGTATCAAACCAAGGCAAGAAAGATTTTTCCTTCAGCACTTCTATGGCATGAAAGGGTCAGAGGGGGACACTATCCAGGAAGGAGAGCCATTTTTTCACTTGCAGCATTCTGCAGATGAGTGTGACCACCAACAGCATTTGTGAAGTTGCCCAAATGGTCAGGTAAATAACATACCAGAAACAGTACAAAGGAAGCAAATAATTTGTCTGATTTATGTTATGGCACCAGGGCTGTTTTCTTCAAAGCTGTGAGCCAGAGTGACTAAAAGTTCCTCAGTGACCAAATATACCATGTAGTACAATGTGGGGGGTTTTCTTCAGAGCCCTATAAATCTTGAAGTTGGATTGGGCATGCAGGGGTTGGGTGTGAGTTGACCTTGGCGGCGCACGTCAGCCCTGCAGGAGCTGGAGAGAGCTCCCACCCTCAGGCTTCAGAGCTTTTATTGCTCATCAAGGGCCAAACCTCACTTTCCTTACAGTCAGTGGGAATTTTGCCATCGCCTTTCTTGAAACAAGGCTTGACACGAGAGGAGCAAACAATGGGAAAACAGGAGCCAAGCCCCAGGCTGTGGAGCCCATGGCAAGTTTCCATGGCTTTAACTGGCACCCAGTGTTGGTCTCCTAAAAAAGCAACTTTCACCATACCTGTTCTTCATATGCGAAGCATAGCTTTTATGCTTGCAAACATAGATATATATATAAATATAATATATAGATATAAATGCACACATATTCTTTTTTTCTCTTTGTAGTGAAGATAAAATCTGTGAAGTAGTGATGCTAACACTGTCTTGAGATTTTCTGAAATCTAATGCCTATCCCAAGTGTCAAATCTGTATTATCGTTGTCTGTTTTAAGTGAAGCATATCATTTCTCAACTGCTCTGCCTGCTTCAAAGAGCCTGGGCTTGAAAATATATAAATAATTAAATAAAAAGAAGTAGAAACAGGAGACTGGAAATAAGATAAGAGAAAGAAAAAATACAGAAATACCGGTTGTTGCCAAGTCTTCCCCAAATCTCAGATATCAGAAATTTCTAAGGTCTTAAAATAGCTATAGCCCTCAAGATTTATACGAAGTGAACTAAACACATTTTGTAAAATAGGAAGAGTGCGTGCACTGTTCCACAAGTTCTGCTACAACTGCTAATCTATTTTCTAAAACATTTAATGAACTCAGTTCACACAGTGTGTATAGAATACACATGATATATATGTACATTATTAAAGAGTTAAGCTAAATTACACTATAATTAAGATCTCACGGATCAATTTTAGATCAACATGAGTAATGGAGTGTAAATGGAGCACAGTCCCATCACACTTTTAATAAAGTGGAATAATATGACTTTCTGGAAAGAATAAAATTGCTGAAGATTTATTCTTTTATACTGGCTTTCTTAGATAGAATGGAATTTCTTATATGGAAGTTAACAGAGAAATCTACAGGAAATTAATTTACACTTAGGTTACGAATTGAAATTGAAGTTAGTGAAAAATGCACCTACATCTAACAGTTTTATTGTCACCTTTCAAGCAGTGCCCAAGCCTGGCCCCCCTGTGCATAAGCAGCATCGAGTCTTTAAGCATGGCTCAAGTACAAGCTAACGTTAGCCTTCGGAGTGTGTACAGCTCCATGTGCCCAGGCACATGTGGAAGCTCAACTCAACACCAAGTGCTCCTGGGCGAGGGCAGTGCCATCCAACGGGTACAAGACAGGATGCTCCATGCTTCCAGCTGCCTCCTGCCCACTGCCAAGGTGGGGCAACCCAGGCCACTTGCAAAGCGCGGCCAGGTTACTCACTGGCTGAGGCAAATCTGCATCATAAACTCTTTGCACCTCAGCTGTTTTTGAAAGCATGGCTTTGTGGTTATGAATGTTGTGGCTGCCTCCATCCACATACTCTCTATACATAGTTTTGACAACATGTTGGAATTACTTCAGAGCTTACCTCTTTTGCTTGTGTTTTTTTAGCACGCTATAGCACCTCACTGTTTGCTAGAGCGTTTATTATATCTGAATTTAGGTCAGAGAGCCTGCCAGACCTCTTTGCAGCAGAGCTGTGTGCTTTGGACCTGAGGTCATGGAGATATTTGCACTTTCAACAATTGGTTGCATCAAGCCATGTTGCAATACTGTGCAACATGCCATGTAAGGTTTGTTTTGTTTTTTATTTTCTGCCCTCAATTTCTCTCTTCAGTCCTTCCCTACCTCTCCCAGAGAGCAGCAAGAGATTTGGCAAAATTTGAAATTAGTTTTCAGGTTTTGGCTTTTATGGATTATGAAGAAATCATCCTTCTGCGTAGAGTCGTTCACAGGAAGGTTATACTTACTGTGATATTGGGATTTGTGTCAGGACTCATCAGTTGACACTCAACCTTGATAGCTCTCCTGACTTTGCAAGTACAATCTTACATCAGGTAATGAAACACTTGACCCACTTTTCTGAGCAGCATAATCACAGATGTAACTCATGTATGCCTTTGAGTACCTTATTCCATCTTTAATTTAGCTCTAGTTATTGCCCACTAGTCATTTAGTTATTCTACTGAAAGTCTAAGAATACAGGCTAGTTATAGGAAGGGAAGATGATAGTGAAATCCCCCATGCCCAGAATACTACCAGGAGCAGTGCGTGCTTCTTTGCTATTCTTCATAGTTTCCATCAGTGGTGTTTAAAATGACTACTTATGGGGTATGACATTTCAAACTATGAAAAGTTTGAAATGAGAGAAAGAAAATTCTCTAGGGCTGCATCATCATATCTGGAAACAGAACTAACATACAATTTACACAAACTGCATTCATAAATCTGAATTATGGACTGTATAAAGAGATACTCATCCACTATGTGCTGGTAGGAATGGATAAATGAAGCAAGAAGGGGTTCCAAATGGAAAACTGCAACCTAGAGGAAAAGAAATGGCACATTTATTTCTGACTCATTTCATTTTCTGTAACAGAAATGAACACAAGACCTTTATCTGAGATTACTGTCTTAGAGAGAGCATTGCCAGAGGCGTCAGCTGATCACACAGATTTTGTCCACACAGAAGTTCCCACTGAAGACCAGTGTTGGGTCAGAAGAAAATCCTTTTTTTTTTTTTTTTTTTTTCGTGAAGTCATAAATATCACATATCCCATTTTTCTGTACTGCAGAGTACCATGTTGGATATCACTATACACAGTGGAGCATTCACACAGAATCCCTTACACTTCCATGGGATCCATTCTTCTGATAATACCTCCCTTCATTCCCTGCCCAGGAAGGTGAAAATTTGCTAGGCAAAGAGCAAAGCCGTCCTGAAAGATCATCCATGCATACCACCCAAGAGAAAAAGTGTTTCCCATAATCCCCTATAGTCTCAGTTTACCAAGGGCTTCTTTTTTATAACACCTCTAAAATTCTTCAATACTGCCATTTGATTACACTCAGAGATTATGCCCTTACCCTGCTCAAATCCAGTCACACACACTGAGTGTTTAATTCTGTTGAGGTTCCTATCATAATCACATCTAACTTTCTATTAAACCATAGAGATGTTAGAAGCCCGAACAAGAGTTGGAAGTCTGAATGCCTGGATCTGAGCCAAGCACCTTCCAGTATTGCATTAACTAACACGACTAACATCTGTCATCAGCAGAAGGCAACGGAACACAGCAGTTTTCTGAATGGTGGCCTAAAACAGCAGTACCTGTCAGAGTTTTCTCTCCATCATGTTTCCGTTGTTGGTAACCAGTTTATCTTTAAGGTGAAAGGGTATGAAGGATATATTTCTTCTATGCAAGTGTGTAGAAGAACCAGAATGATACAGAGAGCAGCAAAAAGAAAGATCGAAGATACCAAACAGCTTCCATACAATAAACAGATGTGTAGATAAGGATTCCCCAATAGTGGGGAAAAAAGTGACTAAAAAAGGACATGACAGAAGACTGCAAAATCAGAAGTAGAATGGAAAGGATGAATAGGAAATAGGGAATGACTCATTACTGTTACTCCTGATAGAAGACTGAGAAGAAGGACATTAACTGATGATAATAGGTCAAGAATTCAAAACAAACATGAGCAGGTACTGTTTATTTGCACAGCTTCCTGTTAAACTGTGAAACATCCTGGCACAAGACATTATGGTATACATGAAGTCGAAACACAGTTGGAGATGTTCCTGGAAGAAATGCAAAGAAGCTGTTGGCCCAGGTATTCTGGCAGTTATCAACCAGTGGAATAGGGAGTACATCCTAGGGGCGTATCACTGAATCCCTGCTCTATTCAGACACTCTTCCAAAAATGTCCACTATTGACAGTGTCAGAGACAGAATATTGTGATACAAGGACATTTTTGATGTTTGGTGTGGTAAAGCTGTTCTTCTGGTCTCATGTATGTATGAAAATCACCAGAAACATGAATGGAAACTTTCTAATCTCATCACAAGATTAACTTTGTTGCATTCATAGCCCTCTTTTCTCTTTCCCAAAGAGTCTGCTCAAAGTTGTCACCATCAATTATTTCTCCAGCAGACTTCAGCAGGTTTTTAACGTCTTAATATCTCTTTGTGCAAAACTTTTGACCTTTTCTTTATGAATAGGTCATTAATGTTTACAGAAAGTTGGAAAAGGCTTCTTTTCAAGGGCCAAATCTGCCTACTTTTTCATTTCTGAGGTGCAAAGCTATGAGTGGTCTATTGTAGAAAACAGCTTACAAAGGCTTTGCAAATGCAAATGAAATTAAGTAGGTTTGTCCCTTATTTTTTGATAGGGCTAAAGGAACAACACAAGTTTGCAATTTTAAAAATTAAAAAGGGGTGTGTGATTTTTTTATGGCTAGGGCATCTTCCAAAGGGAAATTGGAGCCAAAGAGGAATTTTAAAACATAATATAACTAAATCAAGGAAACAAAAAAGTTCCTTTTCACTTGCACAGAAGCCTGTTGAAAGAGAAATACTTGTGGGACATGAGGAATGAAAAATGTCAGCATGCAACTGCCCAGGCTTGCCCGATTTGTAGCTCCCACCTCGTGGCAATTGCTAAGAGTGTTGTAAAAGAGCCTCTTTGTCTCTGGAGAAAGTATTGCTTTCAAAGACAAGAAAAATCCACAAGCAACCTCTCACTTTGACACACAGGTCATGACATTAAAAGAATAATGTGAAGAATCACAAACCACTGGTTTCAGTCAGGAAAGCAAATGGCTTAGTCGGAGGGAGGGAGTGCTATTTAAGTTATGATCTGCTAACTCTCTGTTTACATGTATCTAGCTCCTTCCTAGAAAAATCAGGCACCTAGTAAAGTCAAGTCCTTCAAAATGACCAAAACCAGACAAAATCCTCTAGCTGAGTCAACAATGTCAATGGCTTGCAAAGAGGGAAGCTAGAGCAATATCACATTTAGAAAGAGGTGGGGTTATTTTGCCATCTCCACTAAGATTTGTTAAAGCAACATTTCATTGGAGAAGGGAGATGCCAGCATCGCAAGTCAGTGCCGCAGCGATCCAGACACTGGAATGAGCACATTTCCTGGCGGGTGCTCTGTTTAAGTTGGAGATTGTGGAGTGAAGCTGCCAAAGGAAAGGGGGAGAGGTGAGAGGACACTGTGCCAGCAGAGCTGGCACACGGTCCCACCTCTGACGTGGGAAGAGTTAACAGGTTTATGAATTTTGTCATTTTGCCAGAATCAACCTCAACAACCGGTTTTGCTTGAAATGCTTAGAAAAATTGTGGTTCTGGCAAGACAAAATAGTACAGTATTTCCTTGCCCAGAGCTAAGAGGTGGCAAACATCTTGATGGGCATATTTCTCAACAAAATGTTGTGAGCTGCATCCCTTCCCTCTGCTAATGCTGAAGATGTTTGCAATAACACCAGGGATGTTTGCCCTGTTTGCTACACTGCAATTAGAGAAAAATACTGAAAAGTGATGACAGCAGCTTCAGTCTAAAAGAAATTGAAGAGAGAAAAAGAGGGGTCCTTAATTCAGGAAAGACCACTATGCAAACCAGAAGCGAACTTTTAAGTTAAGAGAGACCTTGGTTTTTTTAAAGTCATTTACATTGAATTTTTTAGCTTAGCTTGTGAACTGGATCTGAGACCTGCACTCATGAGCAAATGCACAGGTGTGGGTCTATGGTTTGGGCTAAAATACACTCTCAATTACACTTCTCGCTGGAACTCCCCTATCAAGTTTGCAGTGGGTTTGGAAACTGTGGCTGTTCCTCTGAGCGACTGTAATGTAAAAAACAGCATGAAGATATCTTTGGAGTACTGAGCAACTGGGTATTTCCAGAGCAGAAACCCCAAATGCAGACAGCCTCCAAAATTTTAGTAAACTCTCAAGTTCTGACAAGAAAAGCAGAAAGGATGACGTTGTCTGAAGAGTTGCCAGAGGGAACAGTTGTAAAGCAGTCATTCTCAGATATTTTTGGAATAACAGTAGCATATGACACTGACAAAACTCATAGCTTTTATTATTGTTATTGTTGTTGTCACTCTTATGATTTGTAAGACTGAAATTCACCTCCTGGCAGGTAGCCTGAAAAGGGTCATGAAACCACCCTGTCTTAGTCCTGAGCCCTTTGAGAAGCACAATCAGAGGACTCTGTTTTGCAGACCAGACTCACCATACACAGCTAGATCTCCCATAATGAATGTCAGCCTATGGATATTTCTTAATCTGAGCTGATTTTCCCACCTGTGGAACTGAACCACATTGAAAAAAAAAAGAAGAAAAAAAGAAGGTGCCACTGTTCTTAGCATCCACTACAAAATTAATGAAAAATGCAAACAAGGTGTTCTAGGTTTGCGCAGCAAGGGTTTGGCAGCTCTCTGTATCATTCTGGTTCTTCTACACATATATCCTTCATACCCTTTCACCTTAAAGATATACTGGTTACCAACAACGGAAACATGATGGAGAGAAAACTCTGACAGGTACTGCTGTTTTAGGCCACCATTCAGAAAACTGCTGTGTTCCGTTGCCTTCTGCTGATGACAGATGTTAGTCGTGTTAGTTAATGCAATACTGGAAGGTGCTTGGCTCAGATCTAGGCATTCAGACTTCCAACTCTTGTTCGGGCTTCTAACATCTCTATGGTTTAATAGAAAGTTAGATGTGATTATGATAGGAACCTCAACAGAATTAAACGCTCAGCTACAGGAGGGACTAATGTGAGAAGCTTCTAGAAGCTTCCCCTACTTAACAGAAAAAAATACCAATTTGGAAAGGACCTCAAAGATCATCTGGTCCAACCTTTCTCAGAAAAAGCACAGTCTATACAAGATAGCCCAGCACCCTGTTCAGCTGAATCTTAAAATTGTCCAATGTTGGGGAATCTACCACTTCCCTGGGGAGAATATTCCAATGGCTGATTATTCTCATTGCAAAAAGTTTTCCTCTTGTATCCAATTAGAATCTCCCCAGTAGTAACTTGTACCCATTACATCTCATTTTTCTCATGTCACTCCTTATAAAAAGGCAGTCTCCATCTTCTTTGCAGAAAGATCTGAGTAGACTGGAAGAGTGGACTAGCACGAAGTCCAACAAGGACAAGTGTAAGGTCTGTGCTGCACTCCTGCATTATGTTTTCCCAGGCACACCACCTTACACTTCTTTCTGCAGTTTGGCCCTCCCTTCCTAAGTGTCCATTTCCCCACTCAGTTTGATGTCATCAGCAAACTTCATCAGGATACACTTGATCCCATCATCCAGATCACTTATGAAGATATTTAACAGCATTGGGCCCAGTATCAATCCCTGGGGGACCCTACTTGAGACAAGTTGCCGGTTTGAAAAAGTTATTTGCCACCACAGTCTGGGGGCAGCCTGTCAGCCAGTTCCACATCCATCCCACAGACCACTTGTCTAGATAGTAGCAAATCAGTTTCTCTAGGAGGAGACTGTTGGAGAACCATGGCAAAAGCCTTGGAGAAGTCCAGGAAGACAATGTCCACCTCTCACCCTTCATCAACGGAGCAGGTTACTTTGTTGTAGAAAGCAACTGGGTTTGTCAAGTATAATTTGCCTACAGTGAATCCATCCTGGCTTTTCCCAATCATATGCTTCATTTGACCTGTGATAGCCCCCAGGCTATCCAGTATGTCCTATAGAGCCAATGCCAGCTGTCTCCAAGACAGACCCACTGTTGACCAAGGCTGAGTCCATCAACAACAGTGGTAGTGCCTCTGTGATAATTTATTTAAGAAAGGGAAAAAAAAAATACCTGCGCAACTGCAGCAGAAGGGAAGAGTGAGAATATGTGAGAGCAACAATTCTGCAGATGCCAAGGTCAGCTACCAAGGAGGGCGAGAAGGTGTTCCAGGTGCTGGAACAGAGATTTCCCTATAGCCCATGGTAAAGACCATGGTGAGGCAGGTTGTCCCCCTGCAGGTCGTGGAGATTAATGGTGAAGCAGATATCCACCTGCAGCCTATGGAGGACCCCACACCAGAGCAGGTGGATGCCCAAAGGAAGCTGGGACTTGTGGAGAGCCTGCGCTGGAACAGACTCTTGGCAGGATCTGTGGACCCATGGAAGGAAGAGCCCACGCTGGAGTAGGTTTGATGGAAGGACTTATAACGTTGTGGGGGACCCACACTGGAGCTGTCTGTTCCTGGATGACTATACCACATGGAAGACTCCCATGCCGGAGAAGTGCATGGAGAGATGCAACCCACAGAAGGGCTCACATTGGAGAAGTTCTTGGAGAGTTGTCTGCCATTGGATGGATCCCACACTGGAGCAGGGTAAAAGTGTGAGGTGTCCTCACCCTGAGCAGGATGGAGCAGCAGAGGACATGTGATGAGCTGAGCTCAACCCCCATTCCCTGTCCCCTTTCACCACTGGAAGGGAGGAGGTAGAGAAATCTGGAGTGAGGTTGAGCCTGGGAAGAAGGGAAAGGTGGGAGGGAGGGATGTGATTTAAGATTTTTTTTGTTTCTCATTGTCTTACTTTGATTTTGGTAGGTAAAAAAATTAAACTAATTTCCCCAAGTTGAGTCTGTTCTGCCTGTGACAGTAATTGCCAAGTAATTTCCCTGTCCTTATCTCAGCCCATGAGCCTTTCGTTGTATTTTCTCTCCCCTGTCCAGTTGAGGAGGGGAGTGATAGAGAGGCTTTGGTGGACACCTGGTATCCAGCCAGGGTTAACTTACCACGCAAGGATGGTCACCTTTTCCAGGCAATGAAAATTCTGTGTTTCTGTGACTCTGTGACCACTTCAGATTTCATGTCAGGGGAAATTATTTGGTTAAGCACTGATTTACCAGCTACCTAATTTGTATGCTATTTTGACTCGAAATTAGATTATCTGTTTAAAAAAAAAAAAAAAACAGTAAAAACTTTAATAATTAGATATATTTGAGGGTCTGAGATCATGGAATCCAGATTTCATGCCAAAATAGGTATCTGTGCATTCCTGGAAACATTGTAGGAAAGGGACTGAGGAGGAGTCAGGAAGCCATAGATTAGTGAATCTGATCTCTGTGGTAGGCAAGATCCTTCCAAGTTAATAAGGAATGAGATCACAAAACATCTGGAGAATGTTTTTGGGTTGGGTTTTTTTT
>VXBW01006080.1:1000007-1018007 GCA_013400375.1 Thinocorus orbignyianus | reverse complement strand
TTTTGTGTGTGTGTGTGTGTTTTTTTAAGTAAGAAAAAGAAGAAGGAGGAAAGAAAAAGGAACTTTGTCATCATGGCTTCAGAAAGGAGAATGGTTGAAAAATTTAGTGTGAATTTTTGAGGAAGTGACAAAGGACAGACTCAAAACTGAAATAGTAAAATCTTCTACTCGGCACCCTAAAAATAGTACAAACCTTGCAGTACAGAAATCTTGGAGTTTCAGTAGAAAGGGGAGAATTCTATTGTATACTATCCAAGTATACAATAAAAAGCACCAACTTCCTGAGAGGAGAGGGGAAGGGAGTTTCCAGCTTTCAGTCAAGGAGACCAAACCTCACTGAAGCTGGTTTCTCTCAAGTATCTTCTCAGCCAGTAGACAGGTTCTCTCACATGCAGCTTAGACACTGTGAGAGTCAGGCAAAAGTAAAATATAAAATATTACTATAAATTTCCATTAAATAAAAGAAGCAGTCACAGCTTTATTGCTAACCCTACAGCTAAGCCAATCTCCTTTTATAGTGCCATATTTCTAAGGAAAGCCAGATGGTAGCAAGCATCAGATTCTCACTCCTACTTTGTAGTAATTTTTTAAGCGGAAACCTACAAGGATGGTTTTAAAGAATTCAAGGAAGTTCCAGTTGGAAACAGACAACTCTCTTTAAATGCATCCAGCTAAAAGCTGATTTTTTTTTTTTTTCCCGTTTTATGAGTGCAGCAGTATGGTCTGGCCAAAGCATCAAGACCTGACTTCTCTTCTCTGGCCTGGCCCATGCTCATCTTTGTGTCCTCCTAATTACTGCCATCTCTAAACATTTCTGTTTTTCCATGTTTCCACATGTATTTCAGTGTTGGTTACTTCCTCCCTAAAGCAGTCTGAAAACTACGGGTGACAAGCAGCATCAAACAGATGAGGTAGTATAACTCTACTGGCATTTCTGATTGACTTCATTAGGCATCCTGAGTAAGCAGTGCATTTTTTAATCTCTGGTTTTTGTACCCTCCCTTTTCCTTGTAAACCCCTAGGTTTAAAACAAGCCATTAGACAAAGTAGGACACTACATGTGAGCACACGACTCAGCAGAAGAGCTGCAAGGAAGGCAGAAATGATTAAACACATAGTATGAGATCAGACTGGTGACTGCAAAAGCTTGATTTACTTCAGTGTCCATTGAGGAAATACCAAGAATTGCCCCATGAGACTTCAGTTCTGCCAGAAGAACTTGCTGCGGACAAAGCTCTTGGTCTGTGAAGACATTTTTTTCAGACAGTGATGCTGTAACATGGCTGCATTTTCAACTGAGAAGAAGGGAGAGCAAAGTCATCATCGTAGCTCTGCACGACTTTCCTGAAAAGGATCCAGAAGAGCAAGATGTAGAGGGTGTACAGTCACAGCATATGTTTATAAGGCAACGTAAGGTATCAGAAGACAAAAATTAGTTTGGAGGTGGGAGAAGCTGGTTTCCTCTCTCCGACAATGACTGGATACAGGGAGGTTTTTCATATTGGATCCAGCATCTTTCATTTGAGTTTTTCATTTGGGTATGCTCCATAATATCAATGAAGGGCTAAAAAATGGTCCCAGGAAACTACAAGCCCATTAACCTTGCTTCAGTAAGACTTCAGAAAGTAATGGAACAAGCCCTCCTAGAAAGTATTACAAGCCAAATGAAGCAGGTGATTGGGAAAAGTCAACATGGATCTACCAAAGGCAAATCATGCCAGACCAACCTGACCCCCTTTCTACAGTAAATTACACTTTATTTCCATGTGGAGAGAGCAGTGGATATAGTTTACTTGAGATTCAGCAAAGCTTTCAACGCTGTTTCCCACAGTTTCCTCCTAGATAAAAGTGGCAAGATATAGAAAGGATGATGTGGTCTGTCAGGTATGTAGGAAATTGGCTCATGGGATGCACTCAGAGGGTGGAAATTGATGGTCTTCACTCACGTTGGCAGCTTGCGTACAAGTGGGGGCCCCAAGGATAGACACTGGGCCCCACACTATTCAACATATTCACAAATCTGGACAACAGCACTGAAAGCTCCTTCACCAAGTTTGCTGATGACACTAAACTGGGTGGTGAGGTAAAACACATCAAAAGGGACAAGCCATCTTACAGAGAGACCTGGACAAGCTGGAAAAGTGGGAAAGCAAAAACTGTATGAAGTTCAACAAAGAGAATTTCAAGGTCCTGCACCTGAGACAACATAACCAAAAAGCCCAGCACTGTCCAGCATCTGTGTGGCTGGGGAACAGTGTCACTGAAAGGGAGCTGGGGGTCCTGATGGACAACAAGATGATCATGAGTCACCAGTGTAGCCCTGCAGTAATGAAGGCAAAATTGGATCTTGGGCTGTATCCACAGGGGCATTACTAGCAGAGAGAGGGACAGGATTATCCCACTCTATTCAGTGCTTGTCAGACTACATCCAGAGAACTGTGCCCAGTTCTGGCCTCCAGAATTGAAGAAAAACATGGGCAGACTGGAAGGGGTGAGGTGAAGGGAAAACTATGAAGGAGTTAGGTCTTTTCTTCCTGTAGAACAGAAGGCTGAGGGGGACTTCATTGCAATACTCTTTATATTTAAAGGGAAACTACAAAGAGGACGGAGGTTCCCTCTTCACAAGTAGCCACATGTAGAAGATAAGGGGAAACAGGTACCAGTTGTACTGGGAGAGGCTTCATCTCCATGTAAAAATAGACATTTTTTACAGGGAGAACAATCACTGGAACAATTTCCCCAGGGCTGTGTGTGACTTCCCATAACTGGGGATTTTCAAGATGCAATTGGACAGGGTGCTAGATATTCTCATCTAGTCTCCCTTTCCCACAAAAGCTAGGACCAGATGATCATTTGAGGTCCCTTACAAAATGGACTGTTCCATGATTCTAAGATAATGAATATTGGAAACTGAAAGTAGTATCATGCAGAAAAGACCTTAAAAGAGACTTTGATTTAATGGTCAATTCTCCTGTTGTGTAAGGAAAAAAATCGAGTTTTGTCATGTTTCCTCTAGGAGCTCATGTACTTCACCCACTTGTTTCCACTGTCGCTGCCCACTATTTATTGTTACCTGCTGAAAATGTCTCCATCACTGTTATAGTCAAGGTTATAGGTGCCCTCAAAGCAAATCTCTCAACAGTTCCCATTTTCTGTGCTTTGGTTCACACTGTGGTGTAGCCTGGATGACCTGAACGCCTTTTGGATGAAACTGAACCCTATTCATCCTGTAAATGGGATGCATCTGAATCCTATAAATCAGTGGAAAGGAAAGAAATCAAAGGGGAGGTTAACACACCAGGCTATGAAGTGCAGCAGCTGAACTGAAGCACACAGTTAACTGCTGCTGCTGTAGTCGAAGGGGCTGGTAACATCTGGCAAAGTGATGGGGCAGTAACCCTGACTCATAACGTCCAAAATCACGCCAGCATAATTCCCACAGTTTTCTTGTCAGCACCCATAATTCCCTTGTTCTTGTAAATCGAAATAAATGATCAATGTCAAACATAAATGAATATTGGAATCTTTCAGCTAGCTAAAGAAGTGGTGCTTGCTGGGAGGAGGGAGGAAGCATGATTTATTCTTCTCTTAGTATGTTCTCTTTAAAGTTGCACCACTGTATTAAATTCTGTTTTCTGAAAACAGAAAACAATGAGAAGAGACTTGCAAGAACACCACCAGCTTCCATCTGTGAACAATGTGATACTTGCTTTCGGCAAATTTCTAAGCATTCCAGTGTTAAATAGATTTTGCACCAGTATCCTTACCAGCAATGCTGCAGTGTTGAAATACACACAGAACTGAGTACAAAATATTACAAACCCACTTGGATTGAGAAGTGGTTTTTTACATGTGAACGGTTATGTTCATGGTATTTCCTTCACTGTGCTCCTATTTTTAAGATGGTTGTTGGAAATACGACACTGTACCAAAAAAATCTGAAAAAAAAAAAAAAAAGAAATATGGAAGATTCACTGCTCTGGGTAGGTCAATAGTCAGAAAAACCTTTTCCACTCCCATCTAAGCCATGGAAGAACATGTCAGTTGTCTCCAACTACATTGAGGACTGTCTCTAATAGATCTGAATCGAGTCTATCATTATAGAAATAACATCAAAAAGTACTATCTTTGTCTGCTCTTTGCATTCTAATATACAGTTTGATAATAACTTTATGTATGACGCAAAGGTCCTTTTAATAGGTCAGCAAGGCTGGTATGGGTCTTTGCTGGTGTCTTGTGGGTATCAACAAATATCTCTTCAGATCTCTTTCTTTCCCACTGCAAAAGAACACACAATTCCTCTATGTTTTTTTTAAAATAAAAATCAAAGGTGAGCAGCTGGAGGTTGGAGAGTGTTTAGAAAAAGCAGGCCCTCCAGCCCTGTACTTCATGTCTTCCAGGCTTCGAGGTATTGACTCCTTCTGTCTTGTTCCAAGAAAGAAAAAATGTTAAATTTATTCCAGCATCCAAATAATCAACTATTTCCAGTGCAGATAAGGATCTTATCCAAAGGGAATATATTTTAGAAGCAAGACCGCACCAGCTAATATTATTCAAACACCAATGAAGCAGTAAGTCTGCCTCCAACTTGCTAACAAGGCTGTTCTGAGTTACGCTCTCTGCCTGCTACAGCAACTGTCAGATAAATAATCTTGCTCCTTTGTAAGAAAATGAACAGACTGGCTCACTTTAATCCCCGGCCATCCAAATATATTTAAACAGTAACATGATTAGGATAAGGATACACTGCAATATGAGTTGGAAAAGTGCTAAGGCTCCGGAAGCATGCACCATAAATCAAGCATTTAATGATTTAAATCAAGAACTTTAAGCAGCTGCCCCTGGGAAACATCAGGAGAACAGACTGTGCAATGAAGCCTGATGAAAATTAATTTAGTAGGAAAACATTGTTATCTCATGGACTTTATGGGAATCATAAAAATAAGGTGCTGAACTTTATAATGCATTTTTATGTTCATAGTCTAAGAATGCTTTCTACAGGCCCTACTTCTTTTATTTAATAAATAGAGTACAAACCCTGTTACTTTAGGCAAAAGTTAATTCGGGATTTTTCTTCTAACTTGGGTGATTAAGCTATGCCTTTCAACCGCTGTTTTGATATCTGTGTAAAAGGACCTGACATCTGGAGGTGCCACGCACCTATGCAATACTCAACGTCATTCTGTAGAAAATCAAGACTTTTATGAAAGGAAACATACTCCAGCTGAGAAACCGTCTCTTAAAATTCTCCTTGGGCACCATAAAATCACAGGCAAACCACACAAGCTGGCACTGCCATCCAGATGCTCACCCCTGCCTCACTGCAGCTTCCTGTCCCAGCACAAACGTTGATTTAGCCACGTGATGAATATCAGAGGAACAATCCCCATTGCAAACTCATTCTTTACTTGCCAGTTTAATGTTAGCCTGGGTCAGCTTCCCATAGGGATGCTGCAGGAGCAGGAATGTGTTAATGGGGGCTGGTAGATAACCTAGCAGCATGGCTGAGTTACATTTGTTTAAAATGCTCATGATACTGCAAATCCTAGTCTTCAAAGCAGAGTGACTCAACAAAACATTTAAAAATGTTTTTTTCAGTTCTATGCATATACAGTGGTGTTATGTGCATGTTGAAAAAAACAAAAAACAAAAAACAAAAAAAAACCACCCAACAACAAAAAAACAAACAAAACTCCAAAAGACAGCAAAAGCAAAAGCAGTAAACAGTGAGTCAGCATATATTTTCCCACCAAATCTTAGAAGGTTAGTGATGGCTCTGCTTCTCTCGTCTCTCCAGGGCATAATTAAGAATCAGCAAACTCCCGCTGCATAAAGACACAGAACTGTTACAAAATACAAGAGGAATTCATTGCAGACTTGAGTTCATACAGGGCAAAGATCTGCCCTACACTAAATGGTAGAGCAGGATTCAGGCACCAGCTAAATCCCTCTTAAATCCCTCTTAAAACCTACCATACTGAAAAAAAAAAAAAAAAGATATACTAGAAAGCAGTTATATTACATGTTTCTGTGTTTACCACACATTGGATATCAAAACCACAAAAGTTTTACCAGAATAACATTATCTGAAAATCCACTTTATTTTACTTGGAGAATTAGGTTTAGGAAACTAGTTAATTTAATCCCTAAAAAATAAAACATGGTGTTACTACCCCCAGTACTTTGCAGTTTAGCAGAAAATAAGTTGCTTTCCAATTAACTAGATTATAACAGTAAGTATTCTCAGACCACACTCATACTTGTGATCAGAATATATTTCATTTTGACTCCAAATAAGATGGACGGGGTGAGAGGGTGGGAAATAAAGCCTACCTACCTCCAACAATGTCACACATCAAATAGAACAATTCTTGCACAGTGGGGTTTTTTTGTCTCTGAGTCATTATGTTCCACACAGATGTTAATATATAAATCAAGTAATTTCCTTACTCTGCTTATATATAAATATACTACATCATATTAGTAGAATACATGAGTATTCCAATGTTAGATATATTTGTTGTGAATGGTAAAAGCTTTGTAGTTTCACCTGGATAAAACTTCTATTGACATTGAAATAACAGGACAGTAATTTGCCACACAGTAAGTTTGCTGTTTACACCTGTCTTCAATCAGCAGTGCAGGTCGGATTTTTTTCTTGCTGACTCCAGAACACACCTGATGGCAACCTTTAGCACCCCTGCTTTTTGTGCAAGGAAGAATCAAGAATGAAAGGAAAGCGCTAAAAGTTTCAAAGCCAACAGAAAACTAAACCTACGACTTAGAAAGCCTTGTTCCAATGGAGACTTTTTTTCGTTTTTCCTCCAGAGCTATAGAGAAGCATAAAGATTATAGCTTTTATAATTTACATGAATCAAATCAGTGCATGTTACATATTACAGAACAATAACATAACTGATTTATGTCCCACTGAAAAATATTTAGAGGTTAAATTACAGCCAGAAAAGCTTTTTAAGATGTCTGTAATATCAATAGAAAATATTTTACTGAAGCATTAATCATAAAAGCATGTAGCCTACATTTGTATGATTCACAGTCACACTACCAGAGATTCAAGGCCAAACTATTAAAACAAAAGTGCATTTTGCTGTTTCCTTGTTTATCTGACATGAACATTTCAAGAATACTTAAAGAAAAAGCAGGAGATGAAGGGGATTATTTAAGTATGTATTTGCCTGGTTACCCATGGGCATACAGATGCCTATATAAGTCAAGCAGAAGTAATAGCAACTTTTCTAATATTGCCTTATAAGATTCTACACTTTGATTATCACATTGTCAAACTTCAGCCATTTGTTAATTTAAATTTTCCACTACAGAGATCTGGTGAAGCCTAGGTTGAGTAGCTTTGGGAAAATTTCAACCAAAAGATGTTTTTCCTGAGCTGGAGGCTGAGGATACAGGCACACAACCACTGTCTACAGACAAGTATCTGCACATCAGCTGGACCTTCATGGCTGGGTGAAGCCAAAGCATCTCACTCCTCTGTTTGACGGGTTAAGCAGGCCAAAATGCTTAAAAAACACAGCTCAGTAAACACATGATAATACAGTAAATTATGGAAACTCGATCAGGTCCTCTTCCAGAAAAGAGAAGTTTGTAGTAACCATGATATTTTGCAATGCCGAAGTTCTGTGTGAAACAAGGAGGGATTCTTTTTTCCCTGCCTGCTGGGAAGAGATACAAAGCTGTGGACTGAAGTCAAGCAACAGAAGTTTAGGTTAGATGCTGGAAAAATATTTTCAATAATAGTGACAGTAAGGCCTGGAGCAAGTTCTCCTGGGAAGTTGTGGAATCTCATTTACTGGAGGATTGTAGGAAGGGGTTACACAAAAATTCCCCGTGAGTGATTCAGGACTGTCTGGACCTGCCTGGAGGAGGGTTATAAACTACAGGATCTCCCAGGGTCCCTTCCAAACCTACTTTATAATGCCAAATTAATCGTGATAGGGATTTCCACTGAATTTGGTAAAGGCGCCTCTTTCTTCCTTCCTTCCATGAGTGAATTTGGCTTTATGGTTTCCTTCAGCTAGCTTGAGCTTCTTGAAACCAGGAAAACTTACTGAAATAGATATTATGCACCTATCCCCCTTGTTGATAATATTTCAGTTACACGGGTTTCTTAAACCTCAAACAGTGAACTTCTGACAGAGCTTAAGAGGAAAAAAAAGATAGGCACATTAATCTCATTAAGACAGTCATATAAACCAAGAGTGTATTTAGTCATCAGCCAAGTCAGAAAAATGTTTCACCTGAAAGAACACTATGTTCTTCAAACATTTTATAGTTTTGATTTTTTCATGATGATATACTTTGAAGAGCTCAGCTTACCAATGTGTTAGTTGTGATAACTTGGTTGCAGGTACCAGGTACATTAGGACTGCCTATGGCACTCTGCCTTACACAGTGGTGTGTCTTATCTCTGTCTTGCAGACTGATTCAGTGATACAATTTTAAAATAATTCTTCTCAAGGGAATCAAAACTGAGAGGATACTGATGTATGGGCTCTGGCCTTTGAACATATTTGATAAGAAATTGTGATTCAAAGCAGGGAACAAGGAGCATCATGTTCTCCTTATATATTCTGCTAGAAATTTAGAGATGAGTGCAGCTAACAGGAGCAAATGAGGTTTCACAAGAGGGGCGGATGCCAGCCAGCAAGTCTAAAAGAGGAATCCACAGCACAAGGAACCCACTCAGAAAATATCAGCTCTAGATGGAAACTAATGCTTTAGATCTTGGTATCGTTTACATTATAGCCAGTTTACATAAAACCTTTTGCAGAAACTAGGACATTCCAAGAAACATGCAGACATTCCGGACAAATACTCACAATATAGGACATTTGTAGAATTACACAAGATTTCATAAAAGTCAAGGTATCGTCTGATTCTTTAGTCTACCCTTTCCAAGTAGGTAAGGAATTTGGCTTCCTTTCATCTTCCAGGATCTACAAGAGCACACTCAGTTCCTCTCTAAGTATCAATAATCCCATTTTAATGACAGAAGGCTAAGGGACAGGAAGAGGAAGAGACCATAGCCACAGTTCACATGGTAGATCTGTGGCATGCCAAGGAACAGATGCAGATTAGTTCTAAAACTATGAGATCTTTCTGGGACAAAATTCACTTTCTGAACGATAGTATCTTTTTTTTTTTCTTTAAACATTCAGCTCTCTCTAAACTGGTACCATTTCATTTCCAGTTACAACTATTGAATGTTATAATTGGATTTTTATTACTAGCAGCATCAGCATTAGCAGCATTCATTGCCTGAATTTTAGTTGCATTCAAAGATACAAAGTCAGTCAAGGTCCTCATCATGTGAAATGTAGTATGTACACATATAAGAAGAGCTAACTCACATCATGAGAACTTTTAAGTCTACACAGAAATGAGGAAAGATTAAATATCTTGAACAGAGTTCCACAGTTAATCTGTGGCAGATTGAGGAATACATTACAGACCTGTATGGCAGCCCAGTAGTCTCCTTGCTGGCCTGTTTCACCCTCCGTGTTTACTCCATGTTAAGCACAGCTAAGGAAAGAATCACACACAGATTGCTAACAAATGTATGGCTGCTTGAGTTGTTGTAAACCGATTAAAGTGTATTCTATGAACCCTTACCTGGGGGAGTACCTAGAATCAATCTTCATTTTTCAGCAGTCTCTGCAGGAGACTTGAATAAGGAGCAAACTCTTTTTGCAGCTAGGTGTTATCTGTGCAACAGAGTCTGGCCCAGTTTGGACCACAAAGAAGAGCCTTTAGCATTTGAAAAGAGGACGATGATATGTTTTGCTGAACAGTTATTTACCTACATTTAGAAAGTAGGTTCAGTCAGTTGTCTACGAAATCTGTCCAGCCACCTAAACTTGCTGACTTGCAGGGCTCAAAGGCAAGATCTAAAAACATCACCTAAGCATAATGAAAAGCACAGTACCGTACTGTCAACAAAAGCTGGAAGAAAACAGTGGATTTGCTACCCTCTCATAAAGCTCTTCTAAGCAGTGCAAGGTAGCGTGAGGAATAAATCTAAGCTGTCACGTGAAGACAAGCAAAGGAAATTTAACCATAGCTGGAGTGACGATGATTCAGGTTAATACAAAAGCTGTCAGCAAGAGACAGATTTTTCTTACCCTGCAGATTGTCTGCAAGGTTTTGGTTGTGGAGGTTGCTAAAGACTTCCAAGCTTCCTGCTCTGAATACCTGAACCTTAACGGTTATTCTTTAAGAAATCTGGAAAAGAGGGAAATTTTTGAAACCGCCTTTCTGGTTTGAACAAATGTTAAGGTAAGTTACATCTGTAAAATTTAGATATTGGGGCTGTTTCTGTTTTTAGTGTTCCTATGAAGTCTCATGGAAGGGAGAAAGGAAAAAATACCTCAAGATTTAGTTCCAAAGCTATGGCCATCTCTACTTCAGTCCTTCTTTCCTTTCAACTCTTGGCCTGGACACAATAGCATACATATTATTATCTGAGCAGAAATACCATACTTCTTGTACAGGGCACTTTTCAATATTTTTATTAAAAAAAAAAAAGTCAGTGATTTTTTATTATTTAAGCAAAGAGCTGAAATTATCCTTAATGCTCTACACAGAAAAGAAAACAGAAATTTAGCTTTGTAAAACTGATAGTACTGTCTTTTGCTCCACTACTTTCCAGAGTGCAGTACTCAGAAACGAAGCTCAGCCTCTCCCAGTCCACAGCTCCAGAAATGGCACAAATCCCCTCTTGGTCTGTGCTGGCAAAGTCAACACAGTGCTTCTGCTGAGGGGAGCAAGAGGGAGGGCTAGGTTTCTTTCCCGGGCTAGTTCTTCCAGGAGGCTAAGGGAAGATCTTATTCTCTCGAGGATTTTTGTGCAACCATTAAAATAACACTTGGAGACATGCGACTTTATGCAAGCTAATTCGTTGACCATGCACCAGGCACACAGAAATGATTCAGGTTCTGACTCACTCCATCAGTATTTTTGCCTTCACAAGAATTCCTTCCAGTGACAAAAATGGTTTAGTCGACCCTTCTGTTTCCCGCTGCTCTTCCATCCCATCACCAAACCCTGCTCATCCTTCTTCCCCAGAGTTTTTCAGCAGAGCCAGTCCGATTCTTTATTTGGCCGATTAGTCAACCGGGTCAGGGAACTGAAACCAAAAAAATAAAACTCACTGGATTGTTTTTTACCCAAATCAATTCCTCAGTAACTACACAGTGCAGCACACAAACCTAATATAAAAACATCTGTACTGGATCAGAGCGCAGGTCCATTTGGTCTGATGTCCTGCCCAAAGCAGCACAGCAGACACAGCAGGTGTTACCTGAGGAAGGATGCAAGGACAGGGCAAGCACGCAGGAATGCTTCCCCGGAATGCTCCTCCATCCTCCTGTGACTTGTGGCTCAGGGGTATCTTAAGTCAAGTTAATGCTTTTATATTTAATAATTCTTGGTGGATTTTTCTTTCATTTATGCTCCTGATTTTTTTTTTAAATGAATGGAAATATTTGCAACTCTACCATACTATGGGGCTATAGAATAACTATGCACTATATACAGTCAATGAAGGACCTCTTTTCGTTTGCTTTGGAAGTAGTACCCAGTAGTTTAATTTCATGTTCTTCGACTTTTATAATGGAAGAATTCACTTTTGTTGTTCCGCTATCTATTTTGTAGATCATTGTTATATCTGTCTCGTTCTGCTCTTTCCCAGCTTTAAGGGGTCTTAAAATACCCTTAAGGAAGCTGCTTCATCTCAAGGGGACAGCAGAGACAGCAATGCAATGCAGGTATAGATGTACATGACCAGGGATTTTGGTTGCTTAAATTGAGGAAAGAAATTCTCCTGAAATTAAGCCTTTCATTAGTAACAAAAGTGTATCTGGATAGGCAGTCTTGCCTGCTGAGCCTGACAAACTTTTTTATTCTCCATCCTTCCTCCTGCTTACTGCTTGCCAGTGTCAACCAATGTCTTAAACAGCTTTCCAACTCCGTAAGTAAATAAAGAAGTCAGATGAATGATTTAATGCATCTCCTTTCCTTCTACCATTGCTCAGTCCTCAGTTGTCTTCTTATTTTCCTTTATATATCTGAATGTATTTTCTCTTCCTTTCTTTGCCAATTGCAAATAGATTTTGAAGAATCTGCTGTTTCTGGTTGAAATGTTCAGAAAAATTCAATTTTCAGGGGTTTGGGGTTTTTTTTTTTTTGCAACTCTAAAATCTTTTTTATTCTCCTTTGGCTTGTTTTCAATAGTTTCCCCAGTACTTCTTGTTTCCCACTTGTTTATATTTCTTAAAAGCCTCGAAGATACTCTTTACTATCTAATTAACTTGCCCTATGTCACCCTTTCCCTCTACTTACAATAGGATTTAGCTTGCAGGCTCTTGCCAAACATGCTTTTTGGAAATATTTTCCCATCTCAGGGAGTCTCAGTCAAACTTATGCTACACATTACATGATGTCTTTAATACATCTCCTCTAATGTCGAGATAGTTGTGTTTCCTCCAGACCTTCCCCAGGTCAAACTCTAAAATACATGAGAAAGCCAACACTTTTTGTTCTCCTGCCTGCATGATGCTCACTAGTGTGTGGGCTGAGCTACATGCCTTCAGTCACCGCTGCTGAATGGGAGGCACAGCCCAGCCCTGAAGAGAGGAGCAGCACGGACTCTTGTATTTGTCTTGGTCAGCAACATTTCAGCAATGTTCTCCCATCTTCAGGGGACACTTCTGGAGCATACCCAGAGAATAACAAAAAAGCTGGTGAGAGATCAGGAGAACAAGTCTTATGAGGAGTAGCTGAGGGAACTGGGATTGTTTAGGCTGGAGAAAAGGACACTCAGAGGAGACCTTATTGCTCTATAAAACTACCTGAAAAGAGGTTGCAGAGAGGTTGGTGTCAGTCTCTTCTCCCAAGCAACAAGCAATAGAACAAGAGGAAGGGGCCTCAGGTTGCACCAGGGGAGGTTTAGATTGGATACTAGGAAAAATTTCTTCACTGGAAATGTTGTCAAGCACTGGAACAGGTATCCAGCGAAGTGGTGGAGTCACCATCCCTGGAGGTGTTTAAAAGAAGTGTAGATGGGGTGCTGAAGGACATGGTTTAGTGGTAACTTGGCCATGCTAGGTTAACGGTTGTAGTTGATGATCTGGAAGATCTCTTCCAACCAAAACAATTCTATGAGTCTATGACATGGTGTGATTTATTTTTAAAATGAGTCATTCCAAAGATCTAGACCAGCTAAGACAGAGGCAGAATTCAGGGTCTCAAAGGCTGTCTATTTTCAGATGTCTCACTAAGCTGGTGCTTACCTGAGCACCAGCCTGGGAGACATCAAACACTGTCTTCTTTGTTAGGAACAAGTAGAGTGGTACAAGATCTTACAGCTTCTCTGTGGACTCACGGGGCAGGTAAAGTAGTGCTGTGTCCCAGGGAAAATGCTTCCAGTGGGGCTTTTCTGAGTGCACAGCATCACCAAAAGAGTCGGGACTGACTTGGATTGATTTGAAATGCATCTGCTCTTCCCTGAGTAAAAGAAGGTGTTTCTTCAAATGATTCTTCATGCAGTCTTTAAGGGATTCTGTCTGCAAGTGGGAGAAAGGAGAATGGAAATATCTCTAAACAATTCTCTGAACAAGCTGACTTCTATTTTTTTCCCATTGTGTCAGATTTAAGCAGTTTATAGACTCATGGACTTCAGCACAGAAATAATTTTCAGCTCTATGCAGCTATCTCCATTCTTAACAGAGAAAAGACGAGGGTAAAGGAATACACAGAGAAAAACTTTTAATGGAAAAACAGCTTTTTACATCAATGTTTTTCGGAAAAGGATTCCTGCTCTTTTCTTTCTTTTTTTTTAATTCTTTTTCTTCCCCCCTCCCCCCCCCAAACTCCATTTTGGAACAGTTTGTGGAAATAATCGCGTGTTGTGCAAATTACGGTTTTGCCACTGTGCACAGGGACAGAGAGTGTACAGACTGAGCGGCAGCTTTATCTTCCCCTACTTTGAAGGCATTGAGACTTCAACTTGTCCATGGGATGTTTCCTTTTGTTGGATTGCTTATTTCATTTTCCTTAGAGTATGTATAGGGATCACACCACACCTTCAGTTTAAGCTGTGGGACATTGTGACAACAGATCAGGGCTGTAGAGGAGCCGTGGTATTCTCACTGAACAGGAAGCTTCAGTGGCATTTTGCCCCATTCCCTTCTCTCCCCACCTTGCCTGATAAGTCCCATCTTCTTTCTTCATTTATAGTTAAAAGAGGGAACAGCGCTTTGTTTCTGCATGGAAACAGGAGGATCATGCATGGCTACTTCGAGTAGTGAGGACTCTCAAATAGGTCCTCTCTTCCTTCCTCTGAGGGTCTGAAAAAACATCCCACCGCTACCTGAGCCACCTCTCAGTCCCTTTAACTTGTTGCCCTTAAGTTCTATTAAATGGTCTTTACCATGGCAGCCAAAATATTTACACTATTTCTTTCTGCAGACTCAGTTGCTGCCTTTCTGCCTATACTATCCCCAGGACCCCACAGCCTCACAAGGCAGCACTGCCTTCTGGCTCCTTTACTGTCAGCACAGCCGGATGAGCTTCAAAAGTAGGCAATTCAAATTAGCAATTGTACAAACTAGGCTCCTTTTAGCTCCTTTAAAAGCTGTTTAGTTCTTGTCTCAGAGCTTCTTGTGCTTTTCTTTTGCATTGCCTTTAAAAGCAAGACTGACAGAAAAGATTAACTTGCCTCTGGCTGCACTGGATAGAAGCAGATTAACACAGCTGGATCCAACACTGGGGAGCCCAGCCTGGAAATGTATGTTAGCACAACCCTGGTAATGTATAAGCAAGAGTCATTTGTGTTGATCTTTTTCAGGATGATGAGTTTGTGATTAACTCTTTTGTGTGGAGGCTGGACTGTGTAGGAAGATAATACACGGTGGGATGCTGATAGAGAAGCTCCCAAAGCATCAGCCCTCCCTCTCACTATGCACAGACTGCACCAGGGTGTTAGCAGGGACTTTTGTTTCCCCTCTATCTCCTTTGAGATTATTTGGTTCCCATCTATAACACACACCACAGAAATAGCGGCCAGTGAGGTCCCTGGGGCCCCAGAGTGGAGAATGGGGCAGAGGGGAAGAAAAGAGAACGTTCATCCAAGAAAGATTTAGTACAGCCTGCACAGCTGAGGCTAAGGGCTAGGTAAAATCCAGTGCAGCGGACATGTAAAACCAAGTGGTATGCAACTAATTAAAGTTCACAACAAATGCAAAAGAAATGTCGGTGAGTCACCATCAGGCTGTTTTCCTGCTTGATCATTTGTCTTTAGGGTTGGAGATACAGTTTTTCAGCATGAGCTTGTGGATCTGAAATGACTGTGAGTAAATTGTAAAAAGTCAGGTTAAAATGTATCTACTTTGTCAGGGAGCTATAAATTGTCATGTGCAAGCGGAATCCAGGAGACCATAAATTTGGGAAACCGTCTTTAACAAGTAGATCACAACCTTTTGTGTTTTAATAGAGAAAAATACAGTAGATGCTGCGATACGTGTATTTTCCCCATAGAAGGTCTGGCTGGGGGAGCTGCAGCAAAGGGCAGGAGAAGGCAGCAGTTGCATCAGACCCACGTGTGGGAAGTGTGGTCCCTGCTCACCAGCCTGCCCAGACTTCCCACACGTAGGAGGACTGACCCTTCAACCTTCCCATGCCCGCATCCTGCCTTTAGCTGACTTGAGATAATGTTATTTGCCAACTTCAAAGAAATGGGGTGAGGATAAAAGCTTGAGCCCTTGAGGGGGCTCAGCACAGCACTGCAGAGTCATGAGAGGTTTTCTTCCTGGTCAAAATGGGGGATCTGGAGCAAGTCTTTGCTAATAATGTATATTTGCCGGATGAGCTGGCAGTAAGAGAGAAATAGCATCCATATAAATATTCCAGGGTTCACATCTGAATTCCAACCAACATCTTATTAAGATGTTTTTTTACTGTTGGACTTCTTTTTTCCTTTTGACATGGCATTAAACCAGGACATTTTTACACATAACAGTTTTGAAATCTCACACACCCCTAGGCGACATGAAATATTTCCATGCAGCATAATTCTCTGGAGACAGTAAATCAGACGGTCTGAGACGCATACCTATAAATTATAATGAATATATGATATCCCTGTCATTTCTACCTCCTTTGTCTCATGACACTGTTTCTGTTTCTAGTACATCTCCTTCTAATCAAGGTGAATGAATGAAAGAAAACACTGCTGACTTAGCTGTAAATAAGCGAGAAGGAAAGATTCCACATGAACTGGGGAAAAACATCATTCATTTTGCAGGCTTAGTGCCAACAGCACTACCTTGCAGCTCCACTTATTTGATATTTTAGGGATTACACTCAGATAAGCAAGGATAATTGAAGCAATTTTCAATATCTTTGCTAGGCAAGCCAGAGGCATGACCTTATTTTAGAAAATAGGTGAATGAGGCTCAAATGAGCTTTTTATGCTTTTTNTTTTTTTTTTTTTGTAAGAGTGAGCGTGATTAATTGCTGCAGCAAATTAACAGAGGAACTGCTAGCCCTTCCAACACTTTGAGTCTTCAGATAGTGTCTGGAGCCTGACTGATGGACATCTCTGTTAAATGCAAATTTAGGGGCTTCAAACAACTGCTTTGGAGCTCAATGGCTTGTAAAATGGATTTCAGGTGAGGTGATACTCGAACGTAGGTATAATTGTACATGTATTAATTCATTCTTCTTTTTTGAATGTTGGTTGTCTGGAATATGTTCTGCTTGGTATCTTTAGCATGAACTAAATCTCCATAAAACTGCTAAGACTGATTTCATCAGACCATCTGCAGGGGGATGTGGGAATTGAATGGGATTCGCCTGCCTGAGCCTGAGACGCCCCAGGATGAACTACCGGCCCCATCAGCCCCAGGACAGTTTGAATGGCCTGTAGCTGCTGTTGTATCTTCCAGCTCTGCACAACAGGACATTTCATGTGACTCCAGACATCTACAGTCTGGCAGCAAAATCAAGCCTTCAAGGTCTGAAAGCTCAAAAAAGGTTATGCTTTCCTGGTCCAAAGCAGGAACACATCAGTGACGCTCCTCGCTTGCAGGTGATACAGGCTTACTCCTGCTCTGCACACGAGCTATAAAGAGGTGACTCCTGCACTGCCCAAGTCTTTGGATGTTTCCATAGTAATCATACTTAGGAAATAAGTTAGGCTATGACTTTTAAACTTCCTAGCTCTGACAAACCAGCAACTTACATTGTTAGTTTTATTTTGTACTGTTTTGGTCACTTGGCTGTAGCTCACACCTAGAAGAGTTATTGTGTCTGGACTTTTCTCTTTAAGTCCATAAAAATACAAAGAGAGCCACTAGGACATGAAAAGTCATGGATTTTTTCCTACAAGAATGTGCCCTAGGAAATTTAACAATCCACAAAGAAAATACTTATATTTGCATCACACATTCCCACATATGCAGAAAACAAGGTCTTTCAGTTGATTCCTCTCAGACCAAGTGCATCAGCTTCGAATCATGGCATCACAGAATGGTTAGAGTTGGAAGGGACCTCAAAGACCATCAAATTCCAAACACCCTGCCATGGCCAGAGACACCTCACACTAGACCAGGTTGCTCAAAGCCCCATCCAGCCTGGCCACTGCTTTTATTATTTTTGGTGTGAAGTAGGGCACAATAGTTCATAAAAAACAGTAATGAATATGGATATATTAATTTAAAAGTATTTCAAGGAACACTTGTAAAGAAGTTCAAAAATTTGCTTGCAACATTTTGTCCTTGAGAGGTTAGTTTGGTTTTCTGGGGCTGGAGAAATAATCTAGTAGTTGCTTACATCTCTCTTTTCTCATTTTAAATCCAGCCACCAGCATTTCACTGGCACCACTTGAAAACATTGTTTTGATGGAAATGTCACTTACCTAATGGTTCTACAGGGAGAAGCAATAGACTTGCGTTAGCTGAAAAAAAA